>SJYX01010245.1:173124-183318 GCA_006410675.1 Oreotragus oreotragus
ATGTACATCTTAATCATTTTCATTAAATAAGTCAGTTTTGTTATTTTTTTCAGTAACTATGTATAAATAATGCTTTAAAATATTATGTAATAAAATGTAGAAATATAGCAATAGATAAATGGTAAAATGTGAATAGAACTGTTTACTTAAAAAATAGATTATTTAGGAACAGATAGGTCAAAAAGCGTAAATGTCAGAGTAAATTCTCTTTTACCTCCAGATACAACCTTGAGATCATGTGAATCAAGTGAATGTAATTTAAGTGCAATAAAGATGTTTCTGAATTTCAGTGCTTATAAAAACAAACAAACAAACAGTCATTTCATGGAATACCCACTATGTATACATGTTGAAATGTTTTGGTCAAGCAACCACTTACCTAATCTTTTAACTTTCAGTTGGACTGTTGAATGCACTAATTATTTTCATGGAGTATCTTAGTAAATTATTTCTTTCAGTAAACATGCATAGGGTGATATTTCTTTCAGTTAAATTATTCTCTGGTCTACTGTTATAGTGGGCTTCCCTGGTAGCTCAGCAGTAAAGAACTCTCCCACAAAAATGCAGGAGACACAAGAGACTTGGGTTGGATACCTGAGTTGAGAAGATCCCCTGGGGGAGGGAATGACAACCCACTCCAATATTCTTCCGTGGAGAATCCTATAGACAGATGAGCCTATAGTCCATAGTGTGGCAAAGAGTCGGACACGACTGAAGCAACTGATCACACATGCACGTATACTGTTATAGTAAATGAGATTGGACTTCAGCANCCCCTGGGGGAGGGAATGACAACCCACTCCAATATTCTTCCGTGGAGAATCCTATAGACAGATGAGCCTATAGTCCATAGTGTGGCAAAGAGTCGGACACGACTGAAGCAACTGATCACACATGCACGTATACTGTTATAGTAAATGAGATTGGACTTCAGCAAGTTGAAGAGTCCCAAATGGATATGAGCTTTAATTAAAAAATCATAAAGGAATTTTTCTTAAACATTTCAAACAAATACATAATATATAGATTATATAATATGTATAATATATACTGTCTCTTATACACATCTAGATGTGTATAAGAGACAGGAGTCGGACACGACTGAAGTGACTCAGCAGCAGCAGCAGCAGANCTTCAGCAAGTTGAAAAGTCCCAAATGGATATGAGCTTTAATTAAAAAATCATAAAGGAATTTTTCTTAAACATTTTAAACAAATACATAATATATAGATTATATAATATGTATAATATATATGTATGTACACAAAGGTAGCATCTATCAAAAATATTATACTAAAATGTGTGACTTTTGTAAACATAAACTTTTCTCTGAAACACTTTTCCTGTAAGCTTTTGGGGCATTGAAATGTACTCTGATTGCCGATGATTTGGACCCAAAGATGCACTCAGCCTGCAGTAAGCTGGGGCTGGCCAGCATTCTGTGTGTCCTTCTGGTTCTTATCTAATGGGGGTACCCCATCTATCTACTCCTCTATATTTAGGAGCTGCCAGAAACCTGTCCATCGAACCTGACCCTCTGCCCAGTCACAGATGGTTGTATGTGGACAGTTGTAGCCACTCTTCATAGTTTATGCTGCCTCTAATTATTTTTCCCTACAGTCTGCTCTCCATTCTTCAGTTAAACACTTTTCCTGTAAGCTTTTGGGGCATTGAAATGTACTCTGATTGCCGATGATTTGGACCCAAAGATGTACTCAGCCTGCAGTAAGCTGGGGCTGGCCAGCATTCTGTGTGTCCTTCTGGTTCTTACCTAATGGAGGTACCCCATCTATCTACTCCTCTATCTTTAGGAGCTGCCAGAAACCTGTCCATCAAACCTGACCCTCTTCCCAATCACAGATGGTTGTATGTGGACAACTGCAGCCACTCTTCATAGTTTATGCTGCCTCTAATTATTTTTCCCTACAGTCTGCTCTCCATTCTTCAGTTATCATAATCTACCTAAATGCAAATCAAACCATGATTTCTCATTCATTGCCTCTAAAATCCTACAAGAGTTTCTCATTTTATTAAAGCCACTCTTCATAGTTTATGCTGCCTCTAATTATTTTTCCCTACAGTCTGCTCTCCATTCTTCAGTTATCATAATCTACCTAAATGCAAATCAAACCATGATTTCTCATTCATTGCCTCTAAAATCCTACAAGAGTTTCTCATTTTATTAGATAGAGATACTTTCCAGGTTTCTTCATAAGGCCCGAAAAAGGCTTTCTGTGCGCCTGATTCCCTCTCATGTCAGAGAAATTGGCAGAAAGCCAGCCAGCCCTGTTATTGTTAGGAAAATACAGAAATGGTTCATCCATGGACAGCCCAGTTCGCTTTCTTTTCATTCAGATTCCCTAAGATCTTATTGGGTCACGTTAGCAATAAGATTCATTTTACAGTGTGAGGGTTTTAGTTCCCTACAAAGGTGCAGGCACTTACAGCAGAGCATCTTATTTTGCCACTGCTGTTCTAAAATGTTAAATTAAATTCTGATGCAGGTCAACAAGAAGAGATGACTATTACTAGTTTGATATTCGAAGTAGAATTGCTTTTATTATTTATGTGTTTCTATATGTATTTTAAGCCTTACTGTGGCTCAGATGGTAATGCAGGAGACCCGGGTTCCATCCCTGGGTCGGGAAGATCCCACTGGAGAAGGAAATGGCAGTCCTCTCCAGGATTCTTGCCTGGAAAACCCCGTGGATGGAGGAGCCTGGCAGGCTACAGTCAATGGGGGTCACAAAGAGTCAAACACAAATGAGCGATTAACACACACACTATATTTATTTTACTCCTCGCCAACAAATAAAGCATTTTTCAAGCAAATAATTACTGATAGTTTATAAAAATTCAACTTATCCCAGAAAGAGATGAGATCATAAAATGCAATTGGGTAATATATACTAACTAAATATTAAAAGATAATTCCGACACTGATGATTTCTTACATGGAATGGTGCACCCAACTTACTAACATTTCCCAGAAGTCAGAGTTAGTATAAAAATAATGATGTAAAGGTTTATACCCCAAATGTCCTGGAATCATTCTAGATAAGATGCTTTATAACATATTTTTTTAATACATGTTTGAGAAGAGATTAAAAAATCTATTATTATATGTAATTATTTTTCAAAGCTTGTATTTGGAAATATAGTAAATTAGAATATATCATTTTTGTCTAAGGGTATCAATACTAAATATATTTGACAATTGTTTCTGTAAAATAGTTTGGGTTTTGTAATTTAGCAGCTTAAAACACCTGATCATTTTTAGTTTTTCTGTGGACATAGTAACAGTATACCCTTTGATTATACTATCTTTTGTCCAATTTAGAAATGCCATAAAATCACCCATTTACTTAACAGAGAAATGGCCAATGTTGAAAAATATCATTTCCGTGGTAGTATTTTCAAAAGCAAGATTCTATTTTTATTTTTTTTTATTTTCATTTTTTTTAGATTTAAATTTAAACTAATTAAAATTAAGTACAAATTTTATTTTATTTATTTTATTTTATTTTTATTTTATTTTTTTTCTTTTATTTATTTTTTTATTTTTTGTATTTATTTATTTTTTTACAAGAACTCCNTTTTTTAATACATGTTTGAGAAGAGATTAAAAAATCTATTATTATATGTAATTATTTTTCAAAGCTTGTATTTGGAAATATAGTAAATTAGAATATATCATTTTTGTCTAAGGGTATCAATACTAAATATATTTGACAATTGTTTCTGTAAAATAGTTTGGGTTTTGTAATTTAGCAGCTTAAAACACCTGATCATTTTTAGTTTTTCTGTGGACATAGTAACAGTATACCCTTTGATTATACTATCTTTTGTCCAATTTAGAAATGCCATAAAATCACCCATTTACTTAACAGAGAAATGGCCAATGTTGAAAAATATCATTTCCGTGGTAGTATTTTCAAAAGCAAGATTCTATTTTTATAATAAACAGCATCTTGGTTCCTATAACCAAGTATCTGATTATGTCAATGAAACCAAGAAGTAATTTGAAGGAAAGGATGTCAAGTAATTTTTAAATTTTTAAGGAGGAATTGCTCAGATTTCTAGTGTTTCTTAATAGAAATTATTTTCAATATTAGCGTTAATTTTGTGATCCTCTAAAAATGTGTTTTATTTAAATATTTCCTGATATTTATTATGCAGTGGTCATTCTTGAATTAATTCTTTGAAAATTGTCGTTTATTCACTTATTCTATTCCTGTTTGGTTGGCGAAATTAAAGTGTTAGTATGTTTAAAATTAGGGCTTCCTGGTGACTCAGTGGAAAAGAATCTCCTGCAGTGTAGGTAAGGCCGGAGACATGGATTCAATTGCTGGCTCAGAAAGATCCCCTGGAGCAGGAAGTAGCAATCCACAGGAGTATTCTTACCTGAAAGATCCTATGGTCAGAGGACGCTGACGGGCTACAGTCCAAAGGGCTGTGCACAATAGGACTCGACTGAATGCCTGAACAGCAACAACATTTATAATTAACAGTAAAAGGTTTTTCTTAACTGGTGTCCTTTAGAATTTCAACTAATGATCCCTAATCTTAAAAGTCCTTGTTTCCAATGGTTCATGTAAGTCCTAGCAATGTCTTTGATGATACAGACTACAAAAGATAATAGTCTTTTCCTCAATCATCTATTTGTTTCCATAAACCACCTGCTTGTACAAGCACTCAATGAATACTTGGTGAGGGAGAGAATACAATTTTTAAGTCTAATCACATTAAGTGCTTTTAAAAAAATCTCAGGAAACAGAAGGATATTATAATGACTGATAATCTGGCTCCTTGGCACTACCTAGAGAACTCCAAGCAATCTTACGCACACAAAATAATTTGCATGAAAAATAACTGTGCCAACTCTATTTCCAATAAGTGTAAAAATAAACACATTTAATAACATGTAAGTGTAGCTAATTACTTCGATTAAGATAAGTAATTTTATGTACTTGAAAGGCTCAAGCCATGTTTAGTGGCTTTTCTTGAATGTGAAAGTATCAGAGACTATTTCTTACTTATCTTTGTAATTTTAACACTTAACATAGAAAATAATTGACAAAAATTAAGTGACATTTTAAAACATTAAGCTTTGTTTTAGGGCACTGAGATTTAAGTCCTAAATAAAGTAGTATTTTAATTATTTTCATAACCTCAATATATGTATACATTAAAATATATAGTAAATGCTGTTGACAAAAGAAATGTTGATTGTCATAATCATACATACCTAACTTTTTAAGTACTTTATAAAAATTTTATTTTTTACCCATTGAACTGTTCACCAAAGAATATTAAATGATTCTGAGCGTCTAAAAATTTCCATTTTGAAGAAGCAATTCATAGAATAAAATTTATTTATAGAATAAATTTTGGACCCTAGCTATGTAAAGCAGGAGGTGATTTTAAATCTCATAAGGTGTACGTCCTTCTCATAGAAGTTTATAATCCAGTTGGGGGAATAAAACACCTAATCTAATAATTGAAAATCCATTGTTGACATAAAACAGACAGAAGTTAAGGCATATGGAAGCTGATGCTGGTTGGTTGGTTAGTTCATGGCAGTGGTGCCATTGGAGGTGAGACTTGGGGAGGCTTTTTTGCAAGCATGCCTGGAGAAACAGGCGTTTCAAGTGAAAGAAATGGAGAGAAAGGGTGTATTGGCCTGACCATTTCCATGACCAAAAGTCATGCAAGGGGGCTGTAGCATAAAAGTAGAGTATAACTTTGAGAAATTCTTGAGAAGCAATAATGAGCTAGAATAGTTTCTGTGGAAAGATGAGGGAAAGCTCTCTGACAATGTGAAGTTAATATTTATATTGCAAGCTAGATGGCAGTAACAACTGTTATCAAATAATCTGATGTTCTACTTGTCCATTCATTGAAGAATAAACACATGGTAAAATAATGAATTATGTGTGTGTTTTAACTTATTGATGATTTCATTTTATTATAACCCTTGATTTCCAGAAAAAAATTCATAACTGAAAATTGAACACCAAGAGTCAGTTTATGAGTGTATTTCTTAGTCATCTACTTATAAGTCCTGGGTGGGGGAATAAAAGACATACAACTATATTTAAAGCAACAAATTTGTATCTAACTTCCAGAGGCTACTGCTTTTTTTTGAAGTGCAGTGAAAGAGTTTGTATGAGAAAATGTGCCTAAACATGGAAGCCATATGAGTTTTATACATGAACACAATTGTTTGTCGACCCCTTCATTGATAGTATCAGCATAATGATATAGGAAATAACCCTATATTTTCATAAGCCATATACCATATATATATACACAATATTATGCTATACATGACTTCATCTGATTCCATAACTTGCTTTTCATTGCTTTCACCGAAGCAGATCATCTTTTTATTTGGCTATGCTATTTTCTCGTGTAACTAATGTAGTATATGATCTTTGAATCATTTGAATATGAATCAACAATCACGAATAACTTACTTATTCAGAAAGTATAACAATGTAAAGGTTTCCCTTCACTCACACTCACCAAGTAAGAGAATAATAGCAAACATAATAGCTTGTTATTTTTAAAGTTTGGATGATTTAATTGGCCTTTACTTTCATAAGAAGTCAAGAAGATAATATCATCTTGAAAGATAACACCAATATTTGAAAGTATCCCATTGTGAGATATGGATGGAGCCATAACGTTTGTTGTTAAACCTCACCATTGATAATAATACTTAAACAAAGGTGTTTATTTTTTTCCAAACACTCGGCACTTAAACATTGGCAAGAGAAAGTCATTTAATTAGATAAGAGTTTACATATGTCACTTACAAATTGGGATTATTNCCATTGATAATAATACTTAAACAAAGGTGTTTATTTTTTTCCAAACACTCGGCACTTAAACATTGGCAAGAGAAAGTCATTTAATTAGATAAGAGTTTACATATGTCACTTACAAATTGGGATTATTTTAGATCTGAAACGGTCAGTCTAGAACATTAAAAAAAATACCACCATAGTGTTGCTTTTCCATCTGAGAAAAAGAAAGAAATGGCCTACATGTCATCTGTCTTATAAGGAATTTGGTTATATCAAGACTTCATAATAGTTTTAATTTTAAAGTAATTTTAGATAAGTTGTTTTGATGGCAATAATAAAAATTTCATTTAAACTTTTGGTTGTATGAAAATTATCTAATAAGGTCCATATATGATTGAAGAATTTCTTAAATACTGTGACCCATGATAAGGTATCAGCACTAATATTTTATAGCATTGGTGATTAATAAGTAAAATTGACTAGATTGAAGAATATAGAAACCTAATTTGTAATATAAATATATTTGGGATACTTCAATCACATTCCAGCTAATAATATGACATATTCACTAAAATAACTAATGCCTATTTAAAAAAAATAAGTAATTCATTTTTAAACTTCAGAATTATTAAAAATTGAATATGACACTTTTAAAATGATCTCAGCAGTGTCAGCCTATATCCTCAGACTCCTAAATTTCAGGATCATTGTCCCTGTACAGTAAACTGTTTTTCCTTAGAAAACAAATTGCAGGCTATTATCATACTGCCACTGAGTTGAAGAATTGCCTTCTCTAAAGCAGGTAATAAAGTTACCTAGTAGTTAGGATGTTGTGGGCATGGGATAATTTCTTTTGCTGTCCTTTACTCTCCGAGTGCCCAAACTGCCTTAGTCTAGGTGTCAGAGCCTCCAGATTATTTTTGTGAAACTGTGCTCTGATCCAGACGCCCTAGTGATAGGCACACACACATACACAATTTAAATGATAAATTCAAGGGGACAGAAGGTTAAGCATACTGTTAATAAAAATGACTACTAAATTTCCTTTGCTATTTCAGATCCAGAGAAATTTCAGTTATATTTGATATTTTAAAATATTGGGTAGTGCATGAATCTAGATATAAATTTTCAAAGTAGTCACTTTTCAAAATCATTAAATGATATGTGATTAGATGCTTCTTATTAGCAGAATGAAGCATGATTTAGGCAGAACCTACAGTGCGCATAAACAAATGCACTGAAAGGTTGTTGGCAGCAATGGGAAACAGTGATGGATTTTACAAGATTAAACCAACTGACATTTTATGAAAATTTCAATTTCCTGCCTTGGATTCTATCTAAACTGACAAAAACACACATTTAAATTTCTCAAATTTCTCCTGGGATGTTCACTTGTGTACAGTGTCTGGCAAGGATTTCTGATAAATCAATCTGTCAGGTGCCATACTTTTAATATTTATGAGGAAAGCTGCCAGGCTGGACAAAACATGTGCTAATGTTTTCTCCTCACACAAAAGATCAGAGCTGTGCATACAAAAATGCACTGCTTAATTGCACAAGTTCACTGTAATATTTTAGCAGAAGATTATTTAAAGATGGATGGGGAAAGCCAAAACAATAAGCTGGTGAAATTACCCATTCCTAAATGTTGACATTATTAGTTCTAGCAATATAGCTGCACTATCATTAGAACATATTTTACCCCATCATCTGTGTCATGTATAAAAGACCTGGTCTTAAAGGCCCAGCAATTTTCTTGTAACATTGAGCACCACTGACCCTTGGCCCTCAGCAATGCCCTCCCAACACCTGCACTCTGGTGAGCCAGAACAAAACATGCCATTAATGAGGCTTTGTTTTTATTAAAATTATTTTTTGTGGCTCAGCGGTAAAGGATCTGCCTGCCAATGCAGGAGATGCCTGTTCAATCCCTGGATCAGGAAGATCCCATGGTGGGGGAAATAGCAACCCAATCCAGTATTCTTGCCTGGGAATATCCCATGGACAGAGGAGCATAGAAGGCTACAAAAATTATTTTACAGTGAAAAGTAGGGAACTCTTACAGAGTTCTAAGCATATAGATTAAAAATATATATTATGTGGAATCTCTTCTTTTGTTCAGCTTATTTTTTTCTCTCCCCCATCTGTCTCTTGAGTTATGCCCAGATTTTTCTTCCTTTCTTAGGAGGTATACATTGAAAGGATTAAATGAAAAAAACCTGGAGTCATTCTCATTCTTAAACATAACTTTTAAAAGTTATTAGAAAAGAGGTGAAGAATTATGTGGGGACAAGGCAGGAGAGGATGAAAATTATTTAAGCTACCATTTTCTATAAGCTTTGGAGGACACCAAGGTCAACTTCCTCTTTGGAAAAATAGTTCATCAAGTGAATGTTTGCCTTAGGTGAGCTAGGTTACAGGATTACTCACTCACTCCACAAGAAAGTGCTGAAATAACCTGTGGGGGTGATCACTCTTGGGCAAAGCAGCAACTGCTTTGCAGTCAGGATTCTCTCTCTGAAGAACAAGTTAGCACTGTGGTTGTATTTTTTCTGATGCATTGCTTCAAAACATGATCAGACAAGAATACACTACTTCTGTTAATTAAGCTGACTTAAAACCCAATGTTTCATTTCACTGACTGTTATTATTGTCTCTTGAAATCTTGTTCTTGTTTATAGATTTTTTTTTGACTGGAGTTTAGAAATATTCCAAGCAGATGAGCCTAGAAAATTTAGAATCATGGAATGAATCAGTAACTTCTAGATCTGTGTAGGAACATATTGCATGAGACAGTGATGTGATTTGTGAGAAATGTCTACACACGAGCTTTCATATACCTTTATTCTGTCTTTAGAATTTGGAATGATGGGAGATCATACAATTAAAAGTCAGCGACCTCGATCTGTTCATGAAAAAAGGGTCCCTCAGGAACAAGCTGATGCTGCTAAATTTATGGCACAAACTGGTAATACGTTAGTTACATTTTTCTATTTATTGTTGTTAATTTAATGAAACCACTGCATGTTTTCATAATCTTTTGCTGCACATTTGTCAGTTTTTGGAGCTGATATTTTTTTTGAGCCATTTTTTTTTTTGTCACCAGTTAAAGTCCATAAATGAAGTAGCTGTGAATTGAAAGTGCACAAAAATGTGTAAGATTTATTTTGCTTTCAATGTGAGACATTTAGGATTTACATATTATTACTTATGTTAATTAACTAATTAAAATGTATTATTAAACTTGTACAGAAAGTCAACAAAGTTATTTCATCAACAAATGATTATTTTGACTTTTCAGAAATTAAAATTTGAAGTAGGACTTTAGATGATGAAATTTAATATTTAATATGTTTAATTTTTAAAAAATGTCTTGCATCAT
>SJYX01010245.1:183457-202997 GCA_006410675.1 Oreotragus oreotragus
TCATCTAACTATTAATTGATTGTTAAAATGTATAGCAATTAGAAATTTTTTTAGAATTTAATATTTTTAATTTGAAGAGTTTTCTTATATGAGCTAAATAATAAAAAGTTGACAGTCTTTATTCATAGCTGTAAAACACTCCTAGTAATTTCATATCAATAAAAATAACTTTTTGGTTTATAACATTTTTATTTTAAATAGATTATTCTTAAATATATCCCCCCCCCAAATATAGATACATTCCTCTTTTGGCTCAGCATAATAAGTGGGCTATAGTTACACCTCTTTGTTCTGCATGTAGAATGTTCTTAGATGAAAATATGATTAAACTGTATTGTGACCATTTTCAGCCATCACTTTTATTTTAGGAAACTGCAAACTAATGGTTTTATCTATGTCTTCACAAAGTCTTATATGTCCCAATCTAGATGATGTGTTTTACCATTATTGCAGAAGTTTCACGTACTTGATCAACTTTAAACATAACATTCAGACGAATTTTGATGAAATTCTCTTGAAAAATGAATATTTCTTTTAGTTCATATATTCTTCAGATAACATTGATTCAGAACACTAGATTTTTATCTACAACTTAAAAATGCAAATATTCTTAATGAATTGTGCTCTTGGTAATGGGTTAGTAGTTGTAGACTTGAATATATTAGTGGCAAATAGGTCAATGAATTCTCAGAACAGGAAGAACATTTAGAATAAATTCTACAATTAAGAACATATTGTTAGCTTTTTAAAACCACATGTTTACAGCCAAATCCAGAAATGAAGGAAGCTTGCTTATCTGGATTGCTTTTGTGCAGCTTCTTGTTTAAGAAAAGCTTATTCATATTTTTACTGTTTGTGCAAAAGCAAAAGTGCATGACTAGGTTTGGGCAAATTTTCAAATTTCTAAATGTATTTTTCTCCCTTACAGGGATCAAAAATTCAACTACTGGCCAGAGATTAGGGAGTTTTTGTCTCTGAATAAAGCATAGACCATGGGCTGACTACTCAGCCTTCTAAGATTAGAGGTGTCTTGACTTTTTGCAAAGGAAGTGGCAAACACTGTCTTACTAAAATTCCTAAAACTAGGGTCACTTATTAATAAAATGATGAACCACAGTTTTAATTTTCCAAGAATGTAGCAGGAGTTTTTATATAAACTCAGTTTTTGGATTTGCCCGACACATACCAAGGGAATTCAGAGTTTTGACCTTTCTGCAAAGTCAAATCACAACGAACATTATGTTTTCTTACTGATTTATTACTAATTTCTGTTTTAATTTACACATTATTTTCCAAGAACTGTTTTGTATCTACTATATAGTAACACATGATTTGGTTAAATAGATGAAATGCTTATTAAATAGATCCATGAAGAGCTTTAAAACTGTTTCTCCATGCTGTGAACAATAAGTTGGAAATGTCAATGAACTTCAGAATTAAACTTCTGAAAATATTGATGGAACACTTGAATTGGTAACTAGTATATATTTCTTATTTCATTTTAATCCAAAGATAAGCAATCATAAATACAGGTATAAGACTGATTTTAAATTTAAATACTATAATACTGATAAAAGACTGGAAAACTGCATTATTAGTTTTTAAAATGCATAATTTGACACTCACAGTTGTAAAGCTAAAAGGAGAGGGTTTTTTTTCCCTTAAATATTTTTTTTAGTTATACTTTCTCTAGATGTTTAGGTTTTTGGAATAAATACAGCTGAGTATCACACAATAAAATTTTATTAAAGTTAACTTTTATTTATAAAACTTCTATTTTACCATATAAAACTTTTCTATTTATAAAACAAAATAAATGTTACATATAAACAATGATAAGCATTTGCTAACATTAATTTAAAGACAAAGAATAATAAAATAGATGTAAAACTGAATAATAAAATACAGTATATTGTATATTAGTTCTGAGGGAAAACAAAGCAGCAGCTATATCAGACCTTAAAATTTAAGAATTCCTTTCGAAATGAGTAACCTGGCCTCATCAACCAGTATGATCACTCAGCCCTTTTATGAAATAATAATTAAGTGGCAATTTTTTTAGAAGAGTAATATTTAGTAAGGTTGCATTACTTTATCAAAATAACTTGATCATGTTAGTCAGTTAGGTAATTGAGATAGGTTAGTTTGGGCATAAATGTACAATGTTTGAATGAAATGAAACGCTGTGATAAGATACATAGACATCTAAATTAAATGCCAACAAAATGGCTTAAGCCATTTTAATTATACTCACTGATGCTTTTTTAACATCATAGTTATAAAATGATCTTATAAAAATGTTTAGGAAATTAGGCTTTTATTCCAGTGGAGAAAACAGCATGCAGTAATACGTAGCATGTTGTTTAAAACAGAAAAATAAAATTGTAAATATATTTTTAATTTCATAATTTTTACATACTAGCAACATTTTATATTAATGTTTTTTATAGCTTAAAACACACTCTCGTACATCATCTCATTTAATTCTCACAAATAGGTCTTGAGGTAGATGTATTACTTATCTGACTGAGAGATTCAGAGAAATAAAGTAACTTTCTCCAAGTCTCAGAGCTAATATGTGTTAGATTTCCATCAAACACAGGTCTTCTGACTTTACTTGCGTTGCTTTTCTAGTTTCCCTTCATGTTTTGTGTCGCAACAAAGAGCCTTAAAAGTTCCGTAAATACTCAGTCCTTCTACATGATGTATAATATGCCTTCAGTTACAAGTTAAGGAACCAAATTCTAGTAGTTTGTGCTATCTCCAAAGACACATACATTAAAAAGAGTATACATTGTGTTATACTTTACTGTTTTAATATCAGTGAATTTTTTACAAAATAATTTTGCTGGAAAGTATTTCTCACAAAGCCCCAAGGTACCTGACTAGAACAGCCTTCACGCCTTTCTAGGATGAAGCCATGGCAGAATGGAAAATATAACTGGTGCATGGAAGTGTTACTTGAAATTATAGATGGAGATATAACAAGGTCATTTTTATAGGTTGACCAATATTTTAATGGCAAGGTTTGATTAGTAATTTGAAAGCCCATATATATGTTATTCATTTATTTATTTTGGTTTCGATCAACAAAAGGAAGCATCAGTTTGAGAGAGTGAATTAGCCAGTTCTGAAGAATAATTATCAGTCCCTCCAACCTAGGCATCACTGTCTAACTTGTTCAACAACATTGTAGCTTCATACATACAGAAGCAACCTGAATTTTCAAATATTTGTACAAAAATGCACTTAAAAGTAGTTTGTGATCCTGATTCATTGCTCACTTTAATTAAAACATTTTTTCCTGCCATCATAACAATGCAATGCTTTTGTGGAAAAATAGAACTAATTATAGTCATAACTTTTATCATTGACCTATTATAGAATTCACAGTGTTCAAAGTTTTCTGGCTTTTAATTAATAATATTCAACCACGATATTTCTACTTCACTTAGTCTTATCATAAATACTGGTTCAACTATCACAAGAAAAAAATTTCATTATATTTTCCCCAAATTTAAGTTTAAATTTTCATTACTATATATATATATATGCATGTATATATACATGTGTAGATATTTTTAACCATTGTTATATTATTTGGTTTCTAAAATAATGATTTTCAACTGTGATAGAGTATTCTTTAATGTAAATGCATAAACTATTAGTCATAGCATTAAATATTATTCAAATGTCATTCAATAACATTTTTATGGACTAGTAATATATAAATTGGTAGAGGCAAAAAATACTGGAATAATCAAGGGTGATGATTAGAGAATGACCAAGACAAACATTGATCACAACACTGAAAAGATGTCCTACTTAACATAAAATGTCATCCCAGTTACCACTGTACCCTATGACATACATCCAGTTATAAATGCATTCTATTATTTAGACTTCTGGGTGCATAATGCAGACCAATATAAGAACAAATGTTTCCATACTCAAAGTGTGGTTGGTGGACCCATGTTTGTCTGTGACCTAATTGTCCTGGGCCTTGAGATAAGAAGCTTACAACAGAATGTAACTTGAACTACTTTATCAAATGCATGTTTTATTTCAGCTGATTCTCTTTTTCTTGGAAAAAATAACTTCTCAGTGAAGAAATCAGAACATTGAGTTACATTCTGATCCAATCTCCTTCTGTCCTAGAGTTCCTGCCTGTGGATCAGCTGCCTTGAGTTACATTCCAAGTCATTTCTAAGTCATTACTAACCTTTCCACAGAAGGTGGACAAAATATCACATTCTATCCTTTGAATTCTATTCCCAAGGCAAATTTTAAACAAAACGTATAAAATATAAATTGCTCCTTGGTTTATATAATTAGTGATACAAAGCTTTCAGAAACACTTTGCCAAATGATGGAAAAGTACTTTTCAACAAAGTCTAAATTTAACTAGTATCTTCCAGTCGGTAAATGGCCCGACTTTGTATTTGGAGAAAAGCAACTACACCTTTTCCAATCAGTTTTCAAAAATCTATTCTGAACACCATGACCAGATTATAATTATCAATAGGAGCTCTTGAGATTGTCTTAGAAATTCTTGATGTTACATCTCCCTGGGACGTGACTTTGGATAATAATAGGAGGGAGACATAGTTTCAGGGTGATGCCTACTCCAAGAAAATTAATGAATTCAGACATTCAATGACTTTTTAAAAAACCCTAGTTTTTAGTAAAAATTAGTTCCAGGTTAAATTAATAGAAATCATAGAGGAATTTTCCTTTCTTTCAATTAAAATTCACTTTGAGGAAAATTGTGAGCAGAACATTTTAAAACAAATTATCAGAAATGAATAACTGTTATAGGATGAGAAACTAGAACTAGGAATGAATTGTAAATAAGTGTCAGTGTTCAACACAATAAAAATTAGATATGCCCAAACTCCCAGGGCCCTACCTAATTCAACATTAGAAAGGAGATTGTGCAACAAAGAATTGGGGAAGGATGCATCAATATATGCCTGCTCACCAAAGCCAAAGTAAGTTTAACCATGCATTTTGCTTTCTCTTCCAAGCAAGTGCAGAACCTTAGACTGGTTTGAAAAGAATTCCTCCAACAATCATTCATTCCTTGTTGAAAAACACTGACTAGTCCATTCATAGCATCCTTGGCCCAGTGGATTTGTGAAGCAGAGTCTTGCCAACAAGGTTATAGCTAACATGAACCTTGCATCAGTGTAATAGTATCTCTATTTACATTTCTTTTTCTCTGAAATGTTTTTGTACGGCTTTGATGTACTGTCATGTTTTTACATTGAAATTATTCTTGCATGTCATAATGTCACTTTGGTATAATGCTTACTAGATGAATATTCAAGACGGTATTTCATGTTTATTTGTTGTCTTGCTCACAGGTGAATCTGGCGTGGAAGAGTGGTCCCAGTGGAGCACATGCTCAGTTACTTGTGGTCAGGGGTCGCAGGTGCGAACCAGAACTTGTGTATCACCTTACGGGACACACTGCAGCGGCCCATTAAGAGAATCAAGGGTTTGCAATAACACTGCCCTCTGTCCAGGTAGTGTTAGCAGCAACTACAACTGTGGATGTTATTGAATTGTGTCATGCTACGCATTTGGAACAATATGTTATTTTCATATGAACTGGGTATAGACATTTTAATAAGAGTGAATAAGTGTAATTTGTTTTCAGCTGTGAAATTTTATTATGTATGTGCTTCTTTCTGCTTTCAGAGCAGTCAAGCAATTATATAAGTGACTCCCTACCCACTTGAAACTATAAGCTTGATATTTCTGTATCTGTTTCTCATGGTATTTAAGATTGAAAGTCTTATTTTAAAAGGTGAAAAAGTTCAATTGAATGTTGGATGAACAGTGAAATTTGCCAGCATCCTGGAATGTGATCAGTAGGCACTGTTTAGGCAGTGATTAATACAACCTTTAAGGCAGTCAGCTATTTTCATACCAGTTATTTAATCCCATCAGGAAAAAAGTGCCCCTGACCAAAGGACTTTCTGTTAGTTTATTTCATTCAAGTGACTGCTCTCATCAAAGCCATCCTCTGGTTTGAAAACTTAAAGTCACTAATGGAAAAAGATGGTCTTCTTTATAGCAACCCACTTAGGATCCACTTTTTCCATGTTGCTTCATTTTTTGTTAGGCAGTGCATATATACATATTATAAGCATTTTTTTCTTCTCAGACCTCTGACTTTCATGTAAAACGAGTACCAACAGGATTCTTTCAAGAAGTCCAAAGCACATAATCCTGAGAATCTCCAGGTTTATATTTATGCTCAGCCATCTGACAGATGGGTGATGCAAAATCATTGTCCCCTGCAGTTGACGATGGACTTGCATTGACAGCCCATCTAGATCCTCTGGAGTGAGATGGACACAAGGAAAGGGCCTGGCACTGCACTGATCTGGTTAAGTGTGCTTAAGGCTTCTGGCGAGTTCCACTTCCAGAGAAGGCTGATTCTGCAGTTGCTAAAAGCCAAAGTACAGAGTGGGCGGCCCAGGGCAGGGATAGTCCCAATTTCCAAGAAGGGGCAAGGGCAACCCATTCAAAAACAAGTTGGAGGAGGAGTTATTTAATAGGGACAGAGTTTTGATTTGCAGGATGAAAATTTTCTGGAGACTTGTTTCCCAACAATATGGATATACTTAATACTGCTGAATTGTATACTTAGAAAGGATCCAAAGATAAATTTTCCATTTGGTATATTTTTATCACAATAAAAGGAAAGACACACTGGTAAAAATAAAAAGGGAAGAAAGTGATGAGCAGTCCTGAAGAAGGAGTGCTTTGGTGAGCTGGGAGATCCCTTTGTCAGGGCCTTGAAAGGCACATAGCAGTAGAATTAAAAAATAAACAGTGGGACTTCCCTGACAATCCAGTGGTTAGACTCCGCATTTCCATTGCAGGGGGCAGTGGATTTGATGCCTGATCACCGAACTAAAATCCCACATGCCCCATGATGCAGCCAAAAAGAAAAAGTAAAAAAAAAATAACTAAATAAACAGAGCAGAATAACAGGAAAAAAAATAGATATATAGATAACACACATATATAACTGAATCACTTTGCTGTATACCTGAAACACTGTGAATCAACTCTACTTCAATTAAAAAAAAAGATAAACACGGCAGAAATCTATGAGGAATGGAAGGTAGAATTAGCAGGAAAAGAGCAATAATTCCACTGAAAATAAGAAAAGTCAATGAGTATCAGAGAATCAGACTAGATGAGAAGGAACATCAAATGAAAAATAAAAAGAGGGAAAAATGCTCAAGGAAGTTGTGGATGGGGAAGACCAAAAAAAGAAAAAGACAAAAACAGGAGTTACAGAGCAAAGTGGACTCTAATACATAAGGCAAGAGCAGAAAAGCAAATACTAAGGAGATGGGCATTTTAGGAATTATAACATTTCTAAATTTTGTAGGTAAAAGGACCTCTTGAGGAAATGCTAGGGGATTTTCTGCTGAGTGTGGGTTAAGTGCACAGCACACTGTCTGGACTAGTACTTAAATCTGGCCCCTACTTAACAGTGTTTACGTTAAGGGCTCTGTACTGGACAAGGATAGAACTGTCAACAGAGATTTAGGTTGTACTTGACCTATACACTTACCTTGTCAGCATCCTTTTGAAGAGTCAAGATCCTTTCAATGTACAGGAATAAAATCTAACGACTAAGAGATCCCTAAGTGCAGGTCTGAGTGGGGCTAAGGAGATCCCCACAGTTCTCCGTTCAGAGCTTACTTTCCAGACACTAGCCATAAACACTCACCTTGTTGGCAAATGAAAACCTTCATCTTCCTACCAGACGATGCTGATTCACCCCTCCCTAGACATGGAGACCATCTGTCGTGGGACCAGCACGCTTTCCCTTTCACTGTGCGTCTCAGGTCCAGAAAACAATAATATTCTATGATGGTCAAGTTTGTCCTCATTTTCTTAAACCTCCTACCATGATGCCTACTGAAGAAGTACATACTAATTATTGGTTCCTCTTCACCTCCACATACATAGAGGTTTGTCTTTGTAAATAGTAAGGATGATAAGAAATCTGTATCTTTTAATCATCTAACCACTGTTATAGTTCTGATATTGAATCAAAGATCTTGACAAGAGTTTTGTTGATTTCTTTTTAATTTTCCAAACATGGATAATAACTTAGCAACTTTATTATTTTTTAAATGTGGAATAGTTATCCCACTACAGGAAACTGTGATACATTTCAGATGGTGATTGTGCTTGTTATGAAATATTTTGTGTTCAACATTTTGTTCACTTATTTGCCATGCTGGTAAATATGTATGTTTTTATACAACATACAATGAAAACAGTAAAAAAAAAAAAAAGATGAATTTAAAATCTGAGATAGTACTTTGAACAGTATAAATATTTTTCTGAAATAATAGCTTATTCACAATAAGAAAGTTACCTCAGAAATAAATAACCTACTTGTCACACTGTGTATAAAGAAGTGCATTTGCCATTTAGTTAATGAAAATGACATAAGGAAAAACTGAATGTTAAATGTCACTTTTCACAAAATGTATGGAATGATAGAACTAGAGCTTATATTTATTTGTGCTATTAAAGGTTAATCAATAGTGTTATATATTAGTTACAATTCACCCATAGTATTCACATTTAAAGAGTTTTTTAATTAAATTGCATAATAATGTTATTTCTAATATGAATCCTAAAATATACAGCCTTAACATCATAGTTTCTTAGTTTTATGCTCAGAGAAGAAAATGCTAGCGATAAACAGAAAGTAAATTGAGAAAATTAGAGAGCTACATGAGATTGTGTATTTACTGACCTGGTCTTGGCAACCCACTCCAGTTTTTTTCCTGGAAAATCCCATGGATGGAGGAGCCTGGTAGGCTACAGTCCATGAGGTAGCAAAGAGTCGAACATGACTAGGTGACTTTTTTTCTTTTTTCTGAATTACAGTTTTGTGATCTCTTCCAGGGTTTCTGAAACCTTGGTACTATCAACATTTTGATGTGGATAAATCTTTATTGTGGGGAGCTGGCCTGAAGGTGTGGGGATGTCTGGCAGCATCCCTGACCCCTACCCTTCAGATGCTGGAAGACTTCCTTCTTCCCCTGAGACTGTGACAACCAAATATGTCTCTGATGTTCGCAGATGTTCCCTGCGGAGGCCATGTTGCCCCTGGTTGAGAACTACTAATCTACTCTGTATGCACTGCAGTATTTTAGAATAAATATTTATTTAAGCTAAGGAATAGTTTTGTTTTCATATCCATTTATTTTCTTGAAAATAAATAAAAGTAAAAGAAAACATTCACTTAGCAGAGTTATCTTATGCATTCCAATCTAAATTACAACATTATTTGTATACTTATTTCAAAATCTGGTAGTAATATAATTTGCATATTGTGTATTCTTCATTTTATTTCTAGATAGAATAGAGATGAAATAGAAATATTACAGCTGGTGTCTAAAGAGGAAACAATAAAAACAGATTAATTTGATTTGCATCTAGGTGTATTTTTCAAATGAACTAGATCACTTTTCATACTTTTCTAAAAATAAAAGTTTATATAATAAATTTACATTAAAATGAAAATATTTAACCTTTATCCTAAATCTTATGAAGATAATTTATAAAATTTATTTAAAAAATTGTGCCCCAATTTCCTACTAATTCAATAGTATCATATATAAAAATTAATGATAATTTTATGTCCTTTTCAAATAAAAAACAAGTATTTTTGCTTTTTAAAAATGATGTGGAGGAGTCATGAAATTTCACCATGAAACAATAAAGACTTAAAAAATAGGAGGTAAGATTATTTTTCAAAGGATTCTAGCTTCATAATTTAACTAAGTCATCAAGATTAGTTAACATTTCAGTAAAATTTTAGAGAAAAACCTGCCAGTTTAGCAGCTTTTTCTTCTGAGATTGTTCCCTGCTTTTGGAACAATGCATTTTGATAGAAGAGAAAACAAACAGAAGAAGAAATAAGNAAAAAAAAAAAAAAGATGAATTTAAAATCTGAGATAGTACTTTGAACAGTATAAATATTTTTCTGAAATAATAGCTTATTCACAATAAGAAAGTTACCTCAGAAATAAATAACCTACTTGTCACACTGTGTATAAAGAAGTGCATTTGCCATTTAGTTAATGAAAATGACATAAGGAAAAACTGAATGTTAAATGTCACTTTTCACAAAATGTATGGAATGATAGAACTAGAGCTTATATTTATTTGTGCTATTAAAGGTTAATCAATAGTGTTATATATTAGTTACAATTCACCCATAGTATTCACATTTAAAGAGTTTTTTAATTAAATTGCATAATAATGTTATTTCTAATATGAATCCTAAAATATACAGCCTTAACATCATAGTTTCTTAGTTTTATGCTCAGAGAAGAAAATGCTAGCGATAAACAGAAAGTAAATTGAGAAAATTAGAGAGCTACATGAGATTGTGTATTTACTGACCTGGTCTTGGCAACCCACTCCAGTTTTTTTCCTGGAAAATCCCATGGATGGAGGAGCCTGGTAGGCTACAGTCCATGAGGTAGCAAAGAGTCGAACATGACTAGGTGACTTTTTTTCTTTTTTCTGAATTACAGTTTTGTGATCTCTTCCAGGGTTTCTGAAACCTTGGTACTATCAACATTTTGATGTGGATAAATCTTTATTGTGGGGAGCTGGCCTGAAGGTGTGGGGATGTCTGGCAGCATCCCTGACCCCTACCCTTCAGATGCTGGAAGACTTCCTTCTTCCCCTGAGACTGTGACAACCAAATATGTCTCTGATGTTTGCAGATGTTCCCTGCGGAGGCCATGTTGCCCCTGGTTGAGAACTACTAATCTACTCTGTATGCACTGCAGTATTTTAGAATAAATATTTATTTAAGCTAAGGAATAGTTTTGTTTTCATATCCATTTATTTTCTTGAAAATAAATAAAAGTAAAAGAAAACATTCACTTAGCAGAGTTATCTTATGCATTCCAATCTAAATTACAACATTATTTGTATACTTATTTCAAAATCTGGTAGTAATATAATTTGCATATTGTGTATTCTTCATTTTATTTCTAGATAGAATAGAGATGAAATAGAAATATTACAGCTGGTGTCTAAAGAGGAAACAATAAAAACAGATTAATTTGATTTGCATCTAGGTGTATTTTTCAAATGAACTAGATCACTTTTCATACTTTTCTAAAAATAAAAGTTTATATAATAAATTTACATTAAAATGAAAATATTTAACCTTTATCCTAAATCTTATGAAGATAATTTATAAAATTTATTTTAAAAATTGTGCCCCAATTTCCTACTAATTCAATAGTATCATATATAAAAATTAATGATAATTTTATGTCCTTTTCAAATAAAAAACAAGTATTTTTGCTCTTTAAAAATGATGTGGAGGAGTCATGAAATTTCACCATGAAACAATAAAGACTTAAAAAATAGGAGGTAAGATTATTTTTCAAAGGATTCTAGCTTCATAATTTAACTAAGTCATCAAGATTAGTTAACATTTCAGTAAGATTTTAGAGAAAAACCTGCCAGTTTAGCAGCTTTTTCTTCTGAGATTGTTCCCTGCTTTTGGAACAATGCATTTTGATAGAAGAGAAAACAAACAGAAGAAGAAATAAGTTTAGCAGCTTTTTCTTCTGAGATTGTTCCCTGCTTTTGAAACAATGCATTTTGATAGAAGAGAAAACAAACAGAAGAAGAAATAAAAATACTATATAGCCTATTATCATCCTATACAAAAAATAAGGGAGAAATGGTGTTTTTTAAATGGAGAAACTTGGTAACTAAACATAAATGCAAAAATTGCTTAAAGGTATGCATTTTTACATAACTAAATGTTTGTATATGTTACTTTAAAATATTTTGCTATAATTAACCCTGTATTCCTATATGTAAATATAGGTATTTGAATTTTTTTTTCCTTAGACTTTAAATTCAGACTTACTATTTATTCTTATACCAATGGATACAAATTCTTTTTGGTGTTCCTAAACTTAAATGGGAAAAATGCAAACATCTTAATTTCTCTCACTCTCTCTTTTTCTATACAGGATGTTTGAAATATATTTACCAGCTAGTTTCACAGTATCTTAAAGAATATTTCATTGAATATTGCCTAAATTTGGCTAATTTTTCCAATATTTGAACACATTTTCCTAGTTGGGGCAAATAGTATAAATAGAACAGACTGCCTCATAATTAAGGGTATTGTATCTGTGTTTTTAAAATAACAACTTGGTCAGCAGATAAGTGAAGAAGATTCTAGATGAACTATGTTTACTTGAATAACTCTTCTGTCACTTGTACTTGCCCTGACCAATGTTGAGGAGAAAATGAGCACCTTTTTTTTTTTTGTCATTTAATTATAAATTTCTACTCCCCCTACTCATGTCTGTAGGTGTTATATCAAGCATTTACTCATGGACTTTCAAGAGTAAGATAGAGTTTCAATATTAAGACAAGAACTTTTGACCTGAAGAGCACATTTTGCCTGACTTATTTATGATTTGCATTATCTATGGAGTAGATATAATACATGTATTATCCATGAAATGCTACTGCTTACTGCCCCAAATGTTAAAAACTGGGATGGAATTGGTGATTTGACAATTCAAGAAAGGGACCTAAATTTTGAACCCTAATGGACTTTTGGGAAAAGATATCAATATTTAGAAGTGGTTATTATGGAGGAACACAAATTATGTCAGGATTTCCAATCAAGTTTGAATTAATCATAATGGCATATTTGAAGTACTGATGTATTGATAGTTATATGAAGCATAATCTTAATTAAATCATTTGGTTTTTCAAGAAGTTTTACTTAGTAGGAGAATTACCTGTGTCATTTAGTTATTGGAGAGAAGGAAAGATGTCTTCTGGTTTCCTGGCTGTTAGAAACAGGTCTTCATATTTGCCCCTCATTTTAAACCTAGGGAAAGAGGGAACTCGTAGCAAATAAAAATTTTGAAATTTACCTCTTATTCAAAAAACAGTGACTTTAAAACCCACAGATTTTAAATGGCAAAAATACATTTTCTAAAATGTGGGGTTAAAAGTCTGTTTAAAATATTACCTTCAATTCTCTGACAATTTAATCAATTTGATCTTAATTTAATAAATTGATAAAATTTATTAATCAAATTTATTAATCCTGAAACTTTTTAAATGTTGAAAAAATTAAATTGACCCTCTTTATTTAAATTCAGCTTTATCTCCATAAGGTTACTCTAAGAAATTTAGTTAGTTTTACATAGATGTGAAGTAACTCATGACTGTTTTAGCATGACAGAGAGGGATACATTTCCATTAAAAAAAAAAACAAAACTGTATGACATAAGTAATTGTTCAAATACAAAGGTACATGCAAGTTTATATTATTTTAATGATTTTTGAGTTAACTTACATTTTATGGCAAATAAGAGTAATTCAATTGAATTGTTAAAATATCTTCATACTTGTCTATTTGATGATTTTTTTTTCTTAGTTATGTATTTAAAAAAGTAATCTTTGACTTCATGTCTCAGTTCCTGTTGTTGAAGCTTCTTTGCTTTATTGCAGTCCATGGAGTCTGGGAGGAGTGGTCTCCGTGGAGTCTCTGCTCGTTCACCTGTGGTCGAGGCCAGAGAACCAGAACGAGGTCTTGCACTCCACCCCAGTATGGGGGGAGGCCTTGCGAAGGGCCAGAGACGCATCATAAGCCGTGTAATATCGCCCTCTGCCCAGGTGAGCCTGTTCTGCATTTGGTGAACTTTGTGTTTCTGATCTTTGGTCCCCAGTATACCTAAGAGATTTTAAGTGTACAACCTTCATTTAGCTACATTGGAAAATGAGCCTTTTCTTTATTGATACTTGCTTAAATAAAACCAGCTACCTTCCTTGATTCTATTGTATACAGTTGTGTATATTAAAATTTCATTAATTTTGAAGTATTAATAATTAATACTGTGTACCAAGGGATGTTCACCTTTATTGAAATTCTATAAATATGCATATTAATGATTCCCACTAAGACTTTTATCCCATACATGGATTTCTCTCCTGGAAAAATTGTAAGACATCCCAAAAACTTGAATGGACTATTGCTTCCACATTTTGTAACTAGAGAGTCTGGTGTAGAGATGGTCCTTCCATATGAGGATTATAGACATTTGCTAGAAAATCCGACTTTCTGCATTCAGTGCTAGATGTTCCAAATGGTTAGATCATAAGTGATATACAATACTGATGTGATTATGAGGACTGTAAAATCTGTTCAAGTGTATTTACATTTTTTTCCTTTACTTTAAAATGTTCCAATTCTGTTTTACCTTTTGATAATTTCCCCCACTGCTCCAGAGAAAAGTGTTTCTAATGCTGTTATTTAGGATGCTGAAACATTCACACCATTCACACATAAAACTAATACCTACAAAATGAAAAAGACTGATCTCTAGCTTGAAGGGGTTTGCAATTTATGGGAGAAAATTAACACAAACAATGATAGAATCTCCCAGGAAAGCATAGAGATTTCTTAGAGGAAGAGACAGATATGAGTGGCAAATGGCAAAGTCTAACAAAAATGCGCAGACCAGTATTAACAAGCAGCATCTTCTATTTGGGAGAGTTTCTCACTGGGCCATGCAGTCACATATTCTCCATGCAATCAACAGCTGGGATCCCAGTAGTGAACTCCAGAGACATTACTTAACTTACATTGAGTCCCATTTGCCCTCTAAATTCCCCACATTAATATCTTATCTTATAATACAATGCTTTAAAGTTCTTCTGGAAATTTTAAGAATCTAAAGTATCTGAGGACTGTGAAAAACATTCAAAATGCAGAGAAGAAACAGTCATCTAACAAGCTTAATTGTTCCCTTTTAATTCAGACAGACTAGGGTTCCTACACTTGGGAGTATACATGTAAATATGTAGCAGTTATATTGAGTTATACTTTTTACTTTTAGAATTTTATGAATTCTATGAATTGTGAATATAACTATATGATTCAGTATTTAGGTATTATGAATACTAAGGTGTCAAAATCATGATTCCTTATTTTCAAATCATTCCCAGAAAATCTATTTAAGTTCTTATTTCTATCTATGTAAATATACAGATAGGCACACCAGACATATGCATGTATATTTATGCTCTGCCTTTTCCCCAAAGATTTAATTTATGCAAATTTTAGAATTTTTTTCTAACAACTAAGCTGTGATATTTATAGGTAGTCAGAGTTCACTCATTTTTCTGTGGAATGTGAAAAAAATAGACAACACTGGGAAGTAAAGAATAATAGCTAACTATGGAATATCTTTTGATATATTTGTTTTTAATTAATTCTTTACCTCAGTTGATCCCCATAAGTACAAAGATAAAATGGCACTGATCAATAAAATGTTGTCAGCCAGGTTTTTCATAGTCCATTTTCCATAAATTTATCTAGACATAAAAAGCTTAGATATGAGTACATAGAGATGCTAAGTTGTTAGAATTCAGATAAGAAAATTCATTTTTCTTTTTTTTTAATTTATTTTTTTTATTTATTTATTTATTTTTTTACACGAACTCCCAAACATGAGCCCTCCTCCCACCTCTTTTCTAAGCTGATACAGTTATGACTTAGAGGTGTTCAGTCCTAATTCCACAGATGGTACCTTTGCCCCACTGGCTCCTCCGCAAGCACATACACCAAATATCACTCATGTAGTAACCATGTGTGTTTTCAACCTAGTAGTGTTTTACCTGTATTATACTATCACTGAAATCACTCTAAGATCATTACAGTTGGATATCTTAGATATAAGAAGAATTAGAACTAATTATCTTACGGCTAATTTCAGGGATCTTCACTGAATATAAAGCATTATTAACTACCAACTAGATGTAAAATACTACTGAGAATGATGTAGAATCCCTGATCTCTAGAAATTTGCAATGTCTTCTGAGGATTTAGAAACACGCATGTGAAAAATGAAAGTGAAAGTTGCTCAGTCTTGTCTGACTCTTTGCCACCGCATGGACTATACAGTCCATGGAATTCTCCAGGCCAGAATACTGGGGTGGTAGCCTTTCCCTTCTCCAGGGGATCTTCCCAACCCAGGGATTGAACTGAGGTCTTCTGCGTTACAGACAGATTCCTTATCAGCTGAGCCAAAAGGGAAGTCCATGCATATGAAGAATAGAATGCAATTCTGAAAAACACAAATAAATGCTCTAGTTTCAATAAAAGGAAGTAATATGAATATTAAGTGATTTCAACCTACATTTCTTATAGGCATCCTACCCGAGATTCCTAAGGTATCCTCTTTTTTAAAAATAAATTTATTTATTTTAATTGGAGGCTAATTACAATATTGTATTGGTTTTGCCATACATCAACATGAATCTGCCACAGTATACATGTATTCCCCATCCTGAACCCCCATCCCACCTCCCTCTCCATACCATCCCTCTGGGTCATCCCAGTGCACCAGCCCCAAGCATCCTGTATCATGCATTGAACCTGGACTGGCAATTTGTTTAATATATGATATTATACATGTTTCAATGCCATTCTCCCAAATCATCCCACCCTCTCCCTCTCCCACATAGACCAAAAGACTGTTCTATACGTCTGTGTCTCTTTTGCTGTGTCAACAGGGTTATCATTACCATCTTTCTAAATTCCATATATATGTGTTAGTATACTGTATTGGTGTTTTTCTTTCTGGCTTACTTCACTCTGAATAATCGGCTCCAGTTTCATCCACCTCATTAGAACTGATTCAAATGTATTCTTTTTAATGGCTGAGTAATACTCTATTGTGTATATATACCACAGCTTTCTTATCCATTCGTCTTCTGATGGACATCTAGGTTGCTTCCATGTTCTGGCTATTATAAACAGTGCTGCAAATAACATTGGGATACACATGTCTCTTTCAGTTCTGGTTTCCTTGGTGTGTATACACAGCAGTGGGATTGCTGGGTCATAAGGCAGTTCTATTTCCAGTTTTTTAAGGAATCGCCACACTGTTCTCCATAGTGGCTGTACTAGTTTGCATTCCCACCAACAGTGTAAGAAGGTTACCTTTTCTCCACACCCTCTCCAGCATTTATTGCTTGCAGACTTGTATAGCAGCCATTCTGACTGGCGTGAAATGGTACCTCATTGTGGTTTTGATTTGCATTTCTCTGATAATGAGTGATGTTGAGCATCTTTTCATGTGTTCGTTAGCCATCTGTGTGTCTTCTTTGGAGAAATGTCTCTTTAGTTCTTTGGCTCATTTTTTGATTGGGTTGTTTATTTTTCTGGAATTGAGCTGCAGGAGATGTTTGTATATTTTTGAGATTAGTTGTATGTCAGTTGCTTCATTTGCTGTTTTTTTCTCCCATTTCGAAGGCTGTCTTTTCACCTTGCTTATAGTTTCCTTTGTTGTGCAGAAGCTTTTAATTTTAATTAGGTCCTGTTTGTTTATTTTTGCTGTTATTTCCAATATTCTGGGAGGTGGGTCATAGAGGATCCTGCTGTGATTAATGTCGGAGAGTGTTTTGCCTATGTTTTATCCTCTTAAACCAAAAAAACTATGATAAGAAACGTGTGCATGATGAAGAGTGTGGGTAAGACACACACTTGATTCTCCTTGGTTAGGCTGACATGGGCCATGGAGCAGAAGAAAGCAGGGAAACATTCAAAACAAAATTTGGGTCTCTGATCACCACTTCGGCCAGATTTGATCGTGCAAGTTCTGATCATAGGCAGTGATGTTTTACTATAGGGTCATGTGAGAACAGGCTCCCAGCTTTTAAGAAACAGATATTGCTCTGTATATTGCTGGCCCACTGCCCCCAGCCAACACGAGTCACTGTTTAGATATAGTACACAAATCAGTTACTAATGACTCAAACTAGGAAATACCAGATTTAACTTTTCCTTCCTTCCTTCTCTCCTTGTATGGCAATGAGGCAAGTGATTTACCTTTGCTCAAAAGGAATGGGAGAAAGTTGGACATTGACGAAGTAAAGTATCAGATAAGAATAGGATGTCATGTATTATCAGTAGGGAATCAAAATTGCTGGGAGAAATATCAATGACCTCAGATATGCAGATGACACCACCCTTATGACAGAAAGTGAAGAAGAACTAAAGAGCCTCTTGATGAAAGTGAAAGAGGAGAGTGAAAAAGTTGGCTTACAACTCAACATTCAGAAAATTAAGATCATAGCATCTGGTCCCATCACTTTATGGCAAATAGATGGGGAAACAGTGGAAACAGTGAGGGACAGACTTTATTTGGGGGGGCTCCAAAATCACTGTAGATGGTGACTGCAGCCATGAAATTAAAAGATGCTCTCTCCTTGGAAGAAAAGCTATGACCAACCTAGACAGCATATTAAAAAGCAGAGACATTACTTTGCCAGCAAAGGTCTGTCTAGTCAAAGCTATGGTTTTTCCAGTAGTCATGTATGGATGTGAGAGGTGAACTATAAAGGAAGCTGAGTGCTGAAGAATTGATGCTTTTGAACTGTGGTGTTGGAGAAGACTCTTGAGAGTCCCTTGGACTGCAAAGAGATTCAACCAGTCAATCCTAAAGGAAATCAGTCTTGAATATTCATTGGAAAGACTGATGCTGAAGCTGAAACTCCTATATTTTGGCCACCTGAGGTGAAGAACTGACTCACTGGAAAAGACCCTGATGCTGGGATAGATTGAAGGCAGGAGAAGAAGGGGACAACAGAGGATGAGATGGTTGGATGGCATCACCGACCCTATGGATATGAGTTTGAGTAAGCTCCAGGAGTTGGTGATGGACAGGGAAGCCTGGCCTATTGCAATCCATTGGGTCACAAAGAGTTGGACACGACTGAGCAGTTGAACTGTACTGATCAGAATTTGCATAAATAAAACACATTTCATTATTTAGTGTGTACAACACTCATCATTCCTACATAGCATCCACTCCATTATTGAGATGATAAGTGTTTCTACTTGGTTGGCTGACACATTAACCCACTCCAGTATTCTTGCCTGGAGAACGTGGACAGAGAAGGCTGGTGGGCTACAATCCATAGGGTCACAGAGTCAGATGCAATTGAAGCGACGTAGCACAGCACACGTGTTTCCTAGGGGCTTCCCAGGTGGTGCTAATGGAAAAGAACCCCCCTGCTAGTGCAGGAGACATAAGAAACATAGGTTTGATCCCTGGGTTGGAAGGTCTCCTGGACGAGGGCATGGCAACCCACTCCAGTTTCTGGCCAGGAGAATCCCCATAGACAGACTAGCCTCTTTTCTCATCTATAGTACCATTCAAGTGTCATACTATGGAAGGATGTATGTATGTATGTGTGTGTTCAGTGGTCTTTGTGATCTGTTTCTATTACCTCACCATACCCAGAATTTCTGGAAGTCCAACCTGTGTTTTCTGTTTTCTCCGAATTTTCATTGCAGCCACTAACTGAGCAGCAAGTTCACAATGATATTAGTTGATATATTTGACAATAAAGAAGTGCTCTTGTATTTCCTGTTTACCTCTCTGTGCAACTTTGTACCTGGTCGTATCCC
>SJYX01010245.1:208970-261066 GCA_006410675.1 Oreotragus oreotragus
TGTCTCTGCTTTTGAATATACATGACCACAGGAAAAACCATAGCCTTGACTAGGCGGACCTTAGTCGGCAATGTCTCTGCTTTTGAATATACATGACCACAGGAAAAACCATAGCCTTGACTAGGCGGACCTTAGTCGGCAATGTCTCTGCTTTTGAATATATTATCTAGGTTGGTCATAACTTTTCTTGAACTACCACTTGATTGTCAGATTTTTTAGATTCCACATGTTAAGTGAGAATACACTGTTTCTTTCTCTATTATTTCACTTGTTTCATCCAAGTTGTCATGAATGGCAGGATTTCCTTCTTTCTCACGGAAATGTTACCAAAAACTCAGCCTCTCTGGTGCTGAATCAAATCCCAGGGACAGAATTTTGGGTGAAGTAGAAAAGGACAACTTCACAGCTTTGCCAGGCAAAGGAAGACACACTGGTCTTCAGCCTCAAAAAACTGCATATACACCCTAAAGAATTTGATGAGGGTTTTTAGAACAGTGGGCCAAAGGTGGGGTCTGACAAGATCAGGATGTGAGCCGCCCTCTGTTATTGTTGGTTGTTCAGTTATGTCAGTTTTTGCAGCCCAGTGGATTTGCAAACCCCATGGTTTTGCAGCACGCCAGGCTTCCCTGTCCTTTACCATCTCCCGGAGTTTGCTCAAATTCATGTCCATCGAGTCATTGATGCCATCCAACCATCTCATCCTCTGTCGTCCCCTTCTCCTCCTGCCTTCAATCTTTCCCAGCATCGGGGTCTTTTCCAATGAGTCTGCTCTTCACATCAGGTAGTCCAAAGTATTGGAGTTTCAGCTTCAGCATCTGTCCTTCCAGTGAATATTCAGGGTTGATTTCTTTAAGGATTGACTAGTTTGATCTCCTTGCAGTCCAAGGGACTCTCAAGAGTCTTCAGCACCACAGTTCCAAAGTGTCTCCTTGCACTCCCTTAATCTCGTCTCAGGTGGTCCCCTCCTGCCTCAGGTGATTTCATGGCTGCTCCTCCTTGATTAACAATTGTTCCAATCCATCCTTTGGAAGTCAGGGGAGGAGTCTTGCCTACAAGAAATGTGGGACAGGAAGGCCCCAATCCTTGGGAACTCCACAGGGTCCTGCTTGGCTTCAGAGACTCGGCAATATTCTCATCTCCTCCAGGAAGTCTCCCCTTCTGGGTCTATTGAAGCTTTTATGATTGTGACGTACAACACAACACAAATGTTTGTACCTGCCAGTTTTCTGAATCTGAATGATGAGCATGCTCAGGAGAATGATGGTGAATAGTCACAGATTTGCCATAGTACCAGGACAATTCTGAGGTCATTATGAAGGTGAAAGTGAAAGTCGCTCTGTCGTGTCCAACTCTTTGTGACCCCATGGACTATACAGTGCATGGAATTCTCCAAACCAGAATACTGGAGTGGGTAGCCTTTCCCTTCTCCAGGGGATCTTCCCAACCCAGGAATCAAACTCAGATCTCCTGCATTGCAGGTGGATTCTTTACCAACTGAGCTATCGGGGAAACCCCATTATGGAAGTTCATAAATACTTATGGATTAACTGCTAAATGTAATCACTTTTTTTATTGACTGAAATGTGGGGCTTGAGAGGTCTTAGTTCCCCCACCAGGATAGAAGCAACACTCCCTGCAGTGGAAGCACCTTGGGCTGATTGGAAGTCACCTGCAGGCAGCATCTTTTTTACTTACAAATATGTTATTTATTCATTTATTTAACTAAACAAGTATCAAGAGAGTCTATTTTTTCTTAGATCTTATTCTAGAATCTGACATAGCAGAGAAAATCATACAGTTACTGCATCTAGGAACCTACTATTGACTTTGTTGTTTAGTCTCAAAGTCTTGTCTGACTCTTTTGTGATCCAAGGGACTGTAGCCTGCCAGTCTCCTTCATCCATGGGATTTCCCAGGCAAGAATACTGGAGGGATCTTCCCAACCCAGGGATTGAACCCATATCTCCTGCATTGGCAGGAGAGTTCTTCACCACTGAGCCACCAGGGAAGCAAAGCAATTGCCTTAAGAAATACAAATATTTCTCACTATTCAACCTCCTGATAGAAGGGAGAAGGATGGGAGAGATATCCAAGAAGGGGACATAAGCACACATATAGCTGATTCACCTCATGTGCAGCAAAAACCATATTGGCAGGAGAGTTCTTCACCACTGAGCCACCAGGGAAGCAAAGCAATTGCCTTAAGAAATACAAATATTTCTCACTATTCAACCTCCTGATAGAAGGGAGAAGGATGGGAGAGATATCCAAGAAGGGGACATAAGCACACATATAGCTGATTCACCTCATGTGCAGCAAAAACCAACACAAAAGCAACCTGGACTTCCCTGTTAGCACAGTGGATAGGAATCCACCTGCCGATGCATATTTGTTTCCCGGTCCAGGAAGATTCCACATGCCATGGAGCAAACACCCGTGCTAAGTCACTTCAGTCCTGTCCAACGCTTTGCCACCCTATGGACAGTAGCCCGCCAGGCTGCTCTGTCCATGGGCTTCTCCAGGCAAGAATACTGGAATGGGTGAATAAATAAATATAGCTGTGTGCACATGTCAAGAAAAATTTTTGAAGAAATATATACAGTCTTGTGGGACTGCAATATAAACCTTGCTGGCCTCCAGACAAGATGATCTTGAGGTGTCCCCGTGGTAAAGTTGCAAGATTTGGGGCTCCAGAGGAATGTATGTACTTCTTTCTGGGAGATATTGGTGAGCTGCAGGGAGGCCAAGGGAACGCACACAGATGACCTCTGTCCCCTGAGAGCACCCCTGGAGTCTCTAGAGGCACGGTAAACCTGAAGCCTGCCCCTCAGGCTGAAGTAGATAATAAAGAGAGGACCAGTAAACAGGCCTTTTCAAGAGAAGACTGTGGGCACTTTTCAGGCTGCCGACTGCACCATGCCCTGGGGGTGGTAGCATGACCACCACAAGAGACCCCCCCAACAGGCCTTTGCCCCACTGGCAGACGATTTATGATAAGCAAATGAATCTCCTTCTCATAGGGTCTAGATTCTTTTCACATTGCTACTTTTGCACTGGGTCCTGAGGTGAATAAGTTTGCCCTTGAGCCCAATAAGAGCGGGGCTCTCAGCTCCCTCCAGCCTTTTGGGTCTCCTGGAGGTAAGCCCCATTGGTTTTCAAAGCCAGATGTTCTGGGGGCTCATCTCTTTGGAACTGGTCCCAGTGGCTGCAGTGCCTGATGTGGGGTGTGAACCCCTTGCTTAGGGAGAAGCTCCGTATTTGTGAGATCCTCCTGATTGTGGGTCACCACGCTGTGGATGGGGTATTTGTTGAGACCTTTTCTCCTCCCCATCTCAGTGTGGCCCTTTTATCCTTTGTTGTGGAGGAACTGCTCAGCTAGTTTCCAGACCTTTTTCAGAGGGAATGGTTCCACAAGCAGCTGGGGGTTTGGTGTGTCTGTGGGAGGAGGCAAGTTCAGGATCTTCCTACACCACCATGTTGAACTGCCTCCTCAATTCTATTTTTAAAAATTGAAAGCACAAGTTGTTTAAAAATTTGTGGGAAGAAAAACAGAAAATTGAAATACTAGGTCCCCTAGCCTAATGCCTTTTAGTAATTAAGATAATTATTTTTCACCTTTAGTGGTGTGTCTGTGGTGTCAGTCACTAAGTCGGTTTCAACTCTTTGTGACCCCAGGGACTATAGCCCACTAGGCTTCTCTGTCCATGGGATTTCCAGGCAAGAATACTGGAGTGGGTTGCTATTTCATTCTCCAGGGGATCTTCCCAACTCAGGGACTGAACCTGCATCTCCTGCATTGCAGGTGAATTTTTAACCACTGAGCTAGTGGTGAAGTGGAAGTAGCTCAGTGTTTGTGACCCCATGGACTATACAGTCCATGGAATTCTCCAGGCCAGAATACTGGACTGGGTGGCCTTTCTCTCCTCCAGGAGATCTTCCCAGCTCAGGGATCGAACCCAGGTCTTCTGCATTGCAGGCAGATTTTTAAATCCAGCATACAAAGACTAGACTAGAAGAATCCTAAGTCTACTTCCATGTTCCACATTTTACAATTCTATGTATAGGCTTTACCTATCAGTGCTAGGAAAGAATATATAAATTATAAATAGTTGGAAAGAGAGACAACTTAAACTATAGCACTTGATCTTAAAATAAGACAATTTTCAAGCAGTTTAAAATGTTTGAAATATATATATATGTATACATTAAAAAGATGGGAATACCAGACCACCTTACCTGCCTCCTGAGAAACCTGTATGCAGGTCAAGAAGCAACAGTTAGAACCAGACATGGAGGAATGGACTGGATCAAAATTGGGAAAGGAGTAGTACGAGGCTATATGCCTTCACCCTGCTTATTTAACTTATGTGCAGAGTACATCATGTGGAATGCCAGGCTGGATGAATCACATGCTGGAATCAAGATTGCCAGGAGAAATACCAACAGCCTCAGATATGCAGATGATACCACTCTAACAGCAGAAAGCGAAGAGGAACTAAAGAGCCTCTTGATAAAGGTGGAAGAGGAGAGTGAAAAAGCTGGCTTAAAACTCAACATTCAAGAAACTAAGATTATGGCATCCAGTTCCACCACTTCATGGCAAATAGAAAAGGAAAAAGTGGCAAGTGACAGATTTCATGTTCTTGGGTTCCAAAATCACTGTGGATGGTGACTGCAGCCATGAATTTAAAAGACACTTGCTGTGCTGAATAAAAGTGGCTAGAGTGGGCATCCTCGTCTTGTTCCTGATCTTGTGGGGAATGCTTTCAGCTTTTCAACGTTGAGTGTAATGTTAGCTGTGGGTTTGTCATATGTGGCCTTTATTATGTTGATATGTGTTCCCTCTGTGCCCACTCTCTGGCGAGTTTCTATCATAAATGGATGTTGAACAGAGCAGCTGCTTTTAACACTGGTAGTAGCAGAGCTAGTGTTCAGTTGATTGCTCTAATTCTAGCACACCAAACAGAATGGTTTCTAACTAGAGGGAGTAGACCCAACAGAGCACAAGAAACAGGAGATCTGTTTTGTAGCTGTACCATCACCTTTAAAGTCATTTAAATGTCTGTGCCTCGGGACTTCTCTGGTAGTCCAGTGGTTAAGTGGCCACTTGCCAATGCGGAGGTCACAGGTTCAATCCCTGGTTGGGGAACTAAGATCCCACATGCTGTGGGGCAACTAAGCCCGTGTGCCACAACTACTGAACCTTGTGCACCCTAGAGCCTGTTCTCCACAAAGAAGAGTAGCCCCTGCTCGCTGCAACTAGAGAAAAGCCTGCACAGCAGGGAAGACCCAGCACAAAAATAAATAAATAAACTAATAAAATGGAGAAGGCACTGGCACCCCACTCCAGTACTCTCGGCTGGAAAATCCATGGACAGAGGAGGCTGGTGGGCTGCAGTCCATGGGGTCGCTAAGAGTCGGACACGACTGAGCGACTTCACTTTCACTTTTCACTTTCATGCATTGGAGAAGGAAATGGCAACCCACTCCAGTGTTCTTGCCTGGAGAATCCCAGGGACGGGGGAGCCTGGTGGGCTGCCATCTATGGGGTCGCACAGAGTCAGATACGACTGAAGTGGCTTAGCAGTAGCAGCAGCAAACTAATAAAATTTTAAAAAGTAAATATCTGTGACTCCTTGATAAAATAAGAAACTTGAAACACGTGACCTTCAACGTTATTTCCATTCCAAATTGTTGAAATTCCATAAAACCTAAACTGATAGTAATAATAAAATGTTTATGTAGTAATGATAGTCTTAAATATTCAGAATGCTCTTGCATATATATATATATAATTTGATACTTACACAAAAAAAGCGTGTGAAGTATTTAGTATTATACTATTGTTATGTCCATTTTATACTGAGGATACTCAGGCCCAGAAAGGGCATGTGGCTTGTCAAGTGTGAAGGGCACTCAAGCTTAGGTACCCCAGTCCACACCTGTTTGCACATTTCTTTTAACTACACCATGTGATTCTTCAAAAATGAGCTTTGGCCAAAAAAAAAAAAAAAAACACCTAAGCTGAATAATGCTACCTTTTAAGGGAAAGAGCCAATTATAAAATCAGTAGGGAAAGCTCTGTAATTTGATAATTTTTTCATTCGAAGTCTAATCAGTTGTATTTTTGCAAATCCTCTAAGCCAAAGACCAATGAGCCTTCTAGGTAGTCCCACCCAAAATCTACTTGACTCAAAATGTGTTCATTGAAGCTTTTTGGATCTAATATTGACCTCTTATTCTATCCTCCATTCATCCTTCCCCCCTCTATACTTAATCTAAATTTTTGCAATAAAATGTAACCTCACCAGATCCAGGATTTGAAAGGTTGTCCCTAAGAAAAAGAATATAAAATAACAAAAAATATATTATGATTCCACAGAGTGCCTTGGAAAGGAAATTAAAGCTGCATTAACTTTATGGTGAATCATTTCTCTCTCTGATCTCTGGAAGAGTTCAAATACAGCATATTAGCTATACAAAAACAATATTACTATGAGACACGTACACACTTAACATACGCACACACATATACAGAAGACGGTACAAGACATTTCTTTACTTTTCCTGTTGAACTTAGCATCCTGACTTTTGGTCTCTTTTCTCTTTTCTCTCCTGCCCTCTGCCTTCTCAGTCTTTATGACTTCTCATTTTTCTTGGTTGCCTAGAAACTTGGTGTGGTAGGAAGAAGGGACAGCTGGCCCTCTTTTCTGGTTCTTAGTTGTGTTAAAGATAGATGAAATTTTAGGAAAGTATAGTAATGTGCAAATAGTAGGTGCTCAATTAATGTCAAGTTAATTCAATTTATAGGCTTTCCCAGATAGCTCAGAGGTAAAGAATCTGCCTGCTGATGGAAAAGACATGGGTTTGATCCCTGGGTCAGGAAGATCCCTGCAGAAGGAAATGGCAACCCATTCCAATGTCCTTGCCTGAGAAATCCCATGGACAGAGGAGCCTGGCAGACTACAGTCCATGGGGTCCCAGAAGAGCTGGACATGACTTAGCAGTTAAACAACAACAGTTCAATTTATAGGTCAAGGCAAAAACTGCTACAATATTGTAAAGTAATTAGCCTCCAATTAAAATAAACAAATTTAAAAAAAAAATAAAGAAACTCACAACAGACAGAAGAAAGACATCAGAATTGTATCACCTGAGAGCCTAGATTCTTCTACCAACCCTGTCTACTTTGTTGATCTTGCAGTGGTTCAGTTTTAGCTAGAATCACTTAGGGAACCTTTTAAAAGATCTTTCCCAGATCACAACTCAGATTAAATAAATCAAAACCTCTGGAAAAAAAATTTATAGGTCAATGCAGAATAAAGATACTTAAAGACATATTCAAGGTCCAGAAATGAAACAAATCGCATGACATCCAGCAAGGGTTAAATGTGATGGCCTGGATTTGGGTTCCCCCAAAATTAAATAATTATATACAATAAAGGGAGTACAGTTAATGTTAGTTACATGCTTAATGAAAAGCAATGAATATGGCTCCTGAAAGAAACAGCCTCCTTAAATTAAAAAAAATCAATAAACACTATAAGAAAAGAAATTTCATGCACAAAAAATGTGAAAATGTATTATATATGTAAAATACAAAGAGTTATGAAATATAAAGTTATAAAAAATTAAAATAAAATTTTAGTTTATAAAATATAAAGATAAATTATGAAAGATGAGATAAAAATATATCCTCAACAATTATTGAAACAAAGAATTAATGGTTAGAAGACTGGAGGCTAAATCAAAAAATGTGTGGGTAGGATCCTGTATACCATGATGAGAAGTTTAGAGTTCATTCTAACCATGTGGGAAATCTTTGGAGGCTTTTAAGCACGGGGCTTCCCAGGTGGCGCGAGTGGAAAAGAACCTGCTTGCCACTGCAGGATACTTAAGAGATGCGGGTTTGATCTCTGAGTCAGGAAGATCCCCTGGAGGAGGGCATGGCTACCAACTCCAGTATTCTTGCCTGGAGAATCCCATGGACAGAGGAGCTGGGAGACTGTGGTACATAGTGTCGCAAAGAGACGGACACAATGAAGCGACTTACCACACACGCATAGGTAACAATAAGCAAATGAAAATTCGCTGGGATGTAGGAGGATGTATTGGTTTTCTAGGGCCGCCACAACAAAAACACAATGCACTGGGTTCCCTTAAACAACAGAAGTTTGTTTCCTCACAGTTTCCGAGGCCGGAAGTCCAAGATCAAGGCGCCAGGGGGTTGGTTTCCTCTGAGGGCCATAAGAGGAAGCACTGGCCCAGGGCCCTCTCCTTGACTTGCAGATGGCTTCCTTTCTCTCCACATGTCCACTTCTCTGTGCACACACTGCTGGGATCTCTTTCTCTTCTTATGAGAGCACCAGTCATGTGGGATTAGGCCCCCGCTAATGGCCTCATTTTATTTAATCACCTCTGTGCAGGTCAGGAAGCAACAGTTAGAACTGGACATGGAACAACAGACTGGTTCCAAATAGGAAAAGGAGTGCATCAAGGCTGTATATTGTCACCCTGCTTATTTAACTTATATGCAGAGTACATCATGAGAAACGCTGGACTGGAAGAAACACAAGCTGGAATCAAGATTGCCGGGAGAAATATCAATAACCTCAGATATGCTGATGACACCACCCTTATGGCAGAAAGTGAAGAGGAGCTAAAAAGCCTCTTGATGAAAGTGAAGGAGGAGAGTGAAAAAATTGGCTTAAAGCTCAACATTTAGAAAACGAAGATCATGGCATCCGGTCTGATCACTTCATGGAAAATAGATGGGGAAACAGTGGAAACAGTGTCAGACTTTATTTTTTTGGGCTCCAAAATCACTGCAGATGGTGACTGCAGCCTTGAAATTAAAAGATGCTTACTCCTTGGAAGGAAAGTTATGACCAACCTAGATAGTATATTCAAAAGCAGACATTACTTTGCCGACTAAGGTCCGTCTAGTCAAGGCTATGGTTTTTCCTGTGGTCATGTATGGATGTGAGAGTTGAACTGTGAAGAAGGCTGAGCGCCGAAGAATTGATGCTTTTGAACTGTGGTGTTGGAGAAGACTCTTAAGAGTCCCTTGGACTGCAAGGAGATCCAACCAGTCCATTCGGAAGGAGATCAACCCTGGAATTTCTTTGGAAGGAATGATGCTAAAGCTGAAACTCCAGTACTTTGGCCACCTCATGCTAAGAGTTGACTCATTGGAAAAGACTTAGATGCTGGAAGGGATTGGGGGCAGGAGGAGAAGGGGACGACCAAGGATGAGATGGCTGGATGGCATCACGGACTCGATGGATGTGAGTCTGAGTGAACTCCGAGAGATGGTGATGAACAGAGAGTCCTGGTGTGCTGAGATTCATGAGGTCGCAAAGAGTCAGACACGACTGAGCAACTGAACTGAACTGAACTGTGAAGACCTTAGCTCCAAATAGTATTACATTCAGATGTTATGCTGCTGCTGCTGCTGCTTAAGTTACTTCAGTCATGTCCAACTCTCTGCGACCCCATAGACGGCAGCCCACCAGGCTCCCCCATCCCCAGGATTCTCCAGGCAAGAACACTGGAGTGGGTTGCCATTTCCTTCTCCAATGCATCAAAGTGAAAAGTCAAAGTGAAGTTGCTCAGTCGTGTCTGACTCTTAGCAACCTCATGGACTACAGCCTATTAGGCTCCTCCGTCCATGGGATTTTCCAGGCAAGAGTGCTAGAGTGGGTTGCCATTGCCTTCTCCGTCAGATGTTATGGGGACATACGAATTTGAGTAGGGAGACCCAGTTTGGTCTGTAATATGGTAAAGAATGGAAATAGAGAACAGTTAGGATATTACTGCAGCATTTCAGCAGAAGCTACTAGTGTTTTGGATTAGGGTTTTGAGCACAGCAGATAGAAGTGGGCTAGGGAATTATTTTAGAGGTAACATGAATGGATTTGCCACTGTTTTTTTTTTTTTCCTTTTGACCACAGCTTGCAGTTCCCAGACTAAGATCAAACCTAGGCACCCTCCCCCACCCGTAGTGAAAGTGCAGAGTCTCATCCATGGATACCAGGAAATTCCCAAGTTTGCCATTTCTAAGTGCGAGAAAGAAAAGATTCAGGGATTATTATCAGATTTTTGGTCTAAGCAATAAGGCTGAGTGTGCTGAGATAAAGAAGATTCTTTTCCTTAGATTATATCGCTCTCCTGAGCCAGGTTGAGGTGATTCTGTTTACATTAAAAAGGGTGGATTGTAACCGACCAGGCTCCTTTGTCCATGGGATTTTCTAGGCAAGAATACCTATAATATGGCAAAAAAAAGACTTTGGACCGTGATTTCTTTTTTCACAGTCTCCTAACCATAAATAAAATTTTAACAGCCTGGTCGGTAAAATCTGAAATTATTATTCTTCTGGAAGAAAACCCATGAGAAAAATCTTTGTTCGCCAGGCAAAGCTTTCCTAGGTATGACACTGAAGGCTTGACTCATAAAATAACAAATTGATTGACTGGATTTCTTCATCAAGTTTATAACTTCTCTTCAATGTCCATTATTAGGAATATAGAGAGACAAGCTGAGACAGGGAGGAAATACTTGCAAAGCACGTGCATAATAAGGACTTTTATTGGAATGTGTAAATAATTCTGATAGACCAATGTTATTAAAAATGTTTTTTAATAAACAAAGGCCCTTCACCTATGATATAGAGAGAGGAAATGAGCACATGAAAAGTTAGTCAATTAACATCCTTAGTCACTGGAAAAGTTGCAAATTAAAATGACGAGATACCTCTGCACAACTGCAGAATGGCTAATTGTGACATAATAAGAAATGTGTATTCAGGGACTTCCTTGGCAATTCAGTGGTTAAGACTCCATGCTTCCACTGGAGGGGGCATGGGTTTGGTCCCTAGTGAGGAAACTAAGATACCTCATGCTGCATGTCACAGTCAAAAAAGAAAAAAAAAAAAAGAAATATACATTTGGTCACTGCCCCTGGTTCCTGACACAAAGTTCCATGGGTCCCTTGGAATTTCCTGAGTGACAGAAGCATCTTTGGTGGGCTCTGGATAGCTTCAGGATGGAGGCTGGTCTCCAGGAAGACCAAGCCAGGATTTGAAGCTTGGAATTTTAAGCTTACAGCAAGGGAAGGGAGCTGACGTTCACCTGCATGATGCAGTCTCCATAAAAACCTTTAAACTGTGAGATTCTGAGAGTTTCCAGGTTGGTAAACACCAGGTTGGGCCTGGTGGAGTGGTTCAGTTCAGTCGCCCAGTCGTGTCCGACTCTTTGCAACCCCATGAACTGCAGCACACCAGGCCTCCCTGTCCATCACCAACTCCTGGAGTTTACCCAAACTCATGTCCATCAAGTCGGTGATGCCATCCAGCCATCTCATCCTCTGTCATTCCCTTCTCCTCCTGCCCTCAATCGTTCCCAGCAATAGGGTCTTTTCCAGTGAGTCAACTCTTCGCATAAGGTGGCCAGAGTATTGGAGTTTCTGCTTCAACATCAGTCCTTCCAATGAACACCCAGGACTGATCTCCTTTAGGATGGACTGGTTGGATCTTCTTGCAGTCCAGGGGACTCTCAAGAGTCTTCTCCAACACCACAGTTCAAAAACATCAATTCTTCGGTGCTCACCTTTCTTCACAGTCCAACACTCACATCCATACATGACCACTGGAAAAATCATAGCCTTGACTAGACAGATCTTTGTTGGCAAAGTAATGTCTCTGCTTTTGAATATGCTGTCTAGGTTGGTCATAACTTTCCTTCCAAGGAGTAAGCATCTTTTAATTTCATGGCTGAAATCACTATATGTGGTGATTTTGGAGCCCAGAAAAATAAAGTCTGACACTGTTTCCACTGTTTCCCCATCTAATTGCCATGAAGTGATGGTACTAGATGCCATGATCTTAGTTTTCTGAATGTTGAGCTATAAGCCAACTTTTTCACTCTCCTCTTTCATCAAGAGGCTCTTTAGTTCTTTGCTTTCTGCCATAAGAAGGTGTCATCTGCATATCTGAGGTTATTGATATTTCTGCTGGCAATCTTGATTCCGGGTTGTGCTTCTTCCAGCCCAGCGTTTCTCATGATGTATTGAACTGAACTGAACTGAAACTGACTTTAGAGAGACTTTTTAATGACTGTTATATAATCTCTGCTAGTGGTTACATTTTTCTTCTCTACGGTTAAGCAAATCCCTTTTCTCCTCCAATTCCTTCAGAAAGATACTGAGCCTTTTTAAAATGTGTTTTGGTGGAAGATATCTATCAATTGTATGAGGAGCTATGAATGATGGCTTTAGATGTTAGCCAAGAAAATTATGCTAGGACAACCACAGCCACAAATACAGTCCTTTGCAAATCATATTTGACTGTTTTGATCATATGACTGCTTTGATCACAGTGATAACTTTGAATAAAGAGAATAAAGCATAGTATTATTTTCAGAGTTATTTAATTCTTTCTTCTCTCCCTTCACCTAGTGCTGATCATTCAGTGCAATCAACAGCTGGGGGAATTAAATGCTTTCCTTCTTTGGAGGCTGTAATACCCTAAAATCCAATTATCTTAAACGAATTAAAATGCTGTTTTTAAAGCCAAAGCACTTCCAGGAGGTGACTGTTAAGTGCGGAGCCTTTTTCAAAACCATGCAAAGAAGGAAAGAAATGACTACATCAGAGTGTATTTGTGAACTCCAGAGTTCCACCCACATACACATAAATGTCAGTTCCTAGATCAGAAGTCCTCACAGTGTGGTCCCTAAACCAGCAGTGTCAGTATCACTTGTTAGAAATGACAATTCTATAGCCCCACCCCACACCTACTGACTCAGAAACCCAAGGGGTGGAGCCCTGCAAATTGAAGGTGACCTGTGGGTGATTCTAATGCACACTAAAGCTTAAGAACTGCTATTACAGCCACTGGGCTACCGAAGTAGCTGCAAGTCAGACTTACAGGTGTAACTGTCTTGTTTATCGTTCCTCCAGTTAAATATTAAGAAATACCTGCAGTTTAGTAGCATTATTTATGTTTTTCCATATTACAGTTTTGCCCGTAATGAAATTAGACGTTAAAAAATATATATATATTGTTCAAAAAGAAAGCTGTTCTTGACTGTGTGTTTAATCAGTTTTTCACTCTCAGTCCTAAATCAGCATGTCTGGGCACACTGCTGAGTTGCTAAAAAGTTTTAGAACCTTTAGATGTATACTACCCTCAGCTTGCAAACTGCCTCTGCTTACATTCAGTATCTACTTATATTTTATAGCATTTATTTTATGCCTCCTTAGGAAAAATAGATGGCTTTAAAATATGAGGTAGCTAACATTCAAATTAGTAATAACATAAGGCTTTCCTAACAATGTGGGAAATAGCATTTACCTAAATAGTAACTGTACTATCAAAACAAAATTTCATTTGCACGGTAAGATTGTATTTACATTTACTGTTTTAGGCAGTTAAGAGAACATAAACTGTAAGTCTAGAATCCTGAGAGATTTTCTACTTCCTGATGTATGGTGCCCTTTGCATCCTGTGATTCATAATCCACTTGGGTCATGAAACATTGATGAACGGAAGCCAGTGACAGTAATGGAGTCCTGTTCGGTCAGGCTTCACAGGAAAGACAGATCATATTTCACAGGTGAAAAGTGCCTCTAATTAAAGGAGGTGCCTTGGGGACAAAAATGTTAGTGCTTCCTCTTTCTTCTCCTAATGTCTTTCATTATTATATAAATGCACAAAGTTTATTTCTTACCATGTGTGTCCATTTTTTTTAAACTGTATCTCAATGAATATTTATTTCATGAACAAACCTGCAGGAAAATAAAAGAGTTGGTTCTAAAAGCAAAGGAATAAGGAACAGAGATTTAAGTAGCCAGCTGGGAAAGAAATATCAAAATGAAAAGTTTACCAAGTTAGATACAAGGTTGATTAACTGTCTATAAGACAATAAAGTCATATCATCTTTGGCATTAACTTCTCTACCAGGCTGTAAGATCCTAATAGGTTATCAGTTCTAAAAGGTTATAAATCATCTGCACCTTTATATTTGTTAAACAAATATATTGTCACCCAAGAGTGTCAGATGAGGGTGGCAGTGGGCTGAATGGTGGCCCCCATAAAAGATATGTTCATATCCTAATCTCTGGAACCTGTGTCAGTCTTCCCCTCCCTGACTCGATTTTCTGGATTAGAAAAATACAGTAGCTTCCACAGGGCCCAGAGAATAAGGGAGGATGCTTGTCTGGGAGGCCACTGGGCCTCGCCCACCAATGAGCAAGGCACTGATGCCAAGGCAGTAGCATCACTGCCTTGACCTGCCTTCATCACCCTCCCTTTTCTGACCACAGGCATTGTTCCAGAGGCCTCAATCCTGAGCTACTCACACAGGCATTGCTCTTCACCAGGAACCCCACTAGGGCATCCTGCAGCCACCCCCACCCCATCCCCAAACCAGGGTTTACCAGCATAGACATGTGCCAGTCCAGGTACAGCACAAAAACCAAGTCCCTTTCAATCTCCTATAAACTCTCCTTAGCCTCCAGATTGGCCGTGAGACTTTGAGAACACACAGCTACCTTCTGGGAGTAGGGAATAGAAAAACCTTTAACTTGGCCACTCATGTATTCCCTGACAGTATATTTTCAACAAATATTTACTGGTTATTTGTGGAGCACCTACTCTCAGAAGGAGGGACCAGGGGTACAGCAGGGAATAAATACATCAAGGAGGAGAAAACATAAATTAGTGTTCCAATAAATTCACCTTTCACATCCATTAAAGCAGAAGGCAACCTAAGACTTGTTTATGCTCAGAGACATTCCCAGTAATTACTTTATCCTTATTATTTTCAGCCCACAGTATTCTAGACAGCTTCTTGTCTAGCTCTCTCAACTTTTGAATGTCCCTGTCTCCAAGGGACAGCTTTTCTATATTTCGCATCTTCCTAAAATGGCCAGTTGAGCACAGCCTCCTGTGAGAAGCAGTGCATGCAGTGGTTTTGAGCATAGCCCAGAAGCAATGGTCCTACCACTTAGCTAGCTGTGAGACCAGGGGCAAGTCAAGTCAGCTCTCTGTGCTTCAGGGTCATGAAGTCAATGCTAGTACTTACCTCGGGTTGTTGAAAAGACATGAATTCCGGGAGGTAAAGGACTTGAAGCAGCATCTGGCAGGTAGTAAGCCCTGGGATTGGTGTTGTTCAGTCTCCAAATCGTGTCCGATTCTTTACGACCCGTGATCTGTAGCCCGCCAGGCTCTTCTGTCCATGAGATTTCCCAGTCAAGAATATTGGAGTGGGTTGCCATTTCTTCTTCCAAGGGATCTGCCCAACCCAGGGATTGAACACTGTGTAATCATTAAAGAGGGAGGTTCCTCTTGAGGACCACTAATGGTGGAAAAAGAATGAAAAGAAACTGAACAGAATAGATGGTAAGTGCTGGGTGGAGAGCAAAGTTTTGCCATAGTTTTGGTTTTCGAATGTGGCTACTTTTAAAAATCACCACAGAGGTTTTCAAACATTTAATTTCTGAGCCCCAGCTTCAAAGATCACTTCATTGGTCTGGGGTGGGGCCCAGGTCTTTTCAAGTAATTCCCCTAGAAGCAGGGGTTGAGCATCCCTGCAGGACAGCAATCTCCCACGTGGCCAAGGAGCCATCCCCGCCCTGCAGTGAAAGGGGGTTGGGGACTTGACTCTGAGCCTCTCTCCCCCTGCTCCCCAAGGCCTAGCTGCCTTAGCAGTGCTGGGCCTCCTCCCACAATCCATCCACAGGCATCCTTGGGTCATGTATCACTTATCAGACCCTGGGATCAGGGTCAGGCAGTACAAGAATTACCAAAGTCCTCCCCCTGTGGACCCCACAGCAGAGCAAGAGGATCAGAAAAGAAGATAGATAAGAAAACAAGCAGTTACATGGAGAACAATCGGAAACATTCAATGCTCATGGAGAGAGTTCTAATCAAGATACAGTGTATACTTACTAGGAAATCCTTGGGAAAAGACTGAGGAAGATCTAGGAGTACAACATGTGGATACTCTCCAAGGTACATTGCTGGATAGAAAAAACAAGCCACAGAATAGCACCATTTACGTTTCCAAAAGCTTTTTGAAACACTGTGATATTCTATCCATGGGTGCATAAATATACATGCAAATTCAAGGGGGAAAGGTCTAGAATTATGCCCCTGATTTACCATGATTAATTTTTTTCAAAAAGAATGTAATTGTGAAATTTAAAATAGATATTTTTTAAATTCTAGCAAACTCTTTGTGGGGGATCCTCTGGATATTTGCATTTGGCTAAGTTGTGTATCACATTTCCTGTTAATTGTGACAAAGCAGTTGGCATTACCAGACATGATTTTATCCAAGTGACTATGGAGCAGGGAGACCTGAGGAAATGTGGCATGAGACAGATGTGTGCCAAGAGAGGGAAGGCAAAGGAAAGAGAACACAGCACGAAGCCCAGCTCAAGTGGAAGGAGAAAGGCCTAGCAGCTACCTGCCGTGGCTGCAGCCTTCACAGCTTCACCTGAGGCTGATCCTCCTAACAAGCTGAAAGCGCAAACATCAGCTCCCAGGTGTATTCTATAACGGAGATTCTCCAGCCACAGGGAGACTTCCTAACCTATCAACGCCTTGAACCTAGACCAATGAGATGTAAGATCTTTGGGAGGTAAGGCCTGGGTGTGGATGTTTTCATATGACCTCGGCTGAGACTCTGTTAGAAGATGCCTGCGTGTGAGCCGGGCGCACATTTTGGCACCATCCCCGTTTAAGAAGCGTTCCGCTTGCAAAGTACTCCAAAAGTGACGTCAGTCACAGGTGCTTCTTAACGTCTAGAGTACTATGAGAAGAGGGAAAATGTTTGTATTTTATATTACGTGATTCCAAAATTGTGTTTGGTTTATTTCAGTCTCGTCTGACCAAAGAGCAGCGCTGGGGGAGCGCCTTGCTTTCCAGAAACCATTCCTTAGAAGAAGAATTTGAAAGAGCAAAAGCAGCTGTGGAGGTAGCTTTTTGGTTTATTTTTTCTGTTTCATGTTTCTAAGAGTGGAATTCAAAAAATCAAACAAGATATATATGAAGTAGGTCTTTTTTTAAAAATTGGAGGATAATTGCTTTACACTGTTGTGTTGGTTTCTGCCGTCCAACAATGTGAATCAGCAACATGAATCTTAAGCATACATCTGTTCCCTCCCTTTTGAGCTCCCTTCCGCCCTCTAGGTTGAAATGAGTCTTTATAGACACGAGCAAACCATGACTGTAATTGTTAGAATGAGACCTGGTTACCAGAGGAATTTTGACTTCCTACATGGGGTGACGAATAGTTGTCAGCTCTTACGATTCTGTGGTAGCTTAGCAGTGACTGGAGTTTTGGGTCAGGAAGAACTCAGTCTCATCAGGCTCCCGTGATGAACCTATGCTATGCATTTGCTAGCTTCTAGAGGTCAAGCTTCATGCCTGATTTTTTTTTCTCTGACATCTAGGACAATGTCTGAAACAGAAGCTCTTGCTATCCCTGAAATACACATTTTCCTCCCTGGGTGGGGAAAAATACAGGGCTGAGAAATTCTAATCAATGATAGCCCATCTTGACGTGAGACATAATTTTTCTTTCTTTCTTTCTTTCTTTCTTTTTTTTTTTACTGTTAGGAGTGTTCAAAACAATGACAATGTTAATAAATTAAACACTTAATTTGAACATTACTTTTCCTTGTTTAACCTTCTAATGAGAGGGAGTGGGGGAAGAAAGAAAGGGAAAAGGGAAGCCAAAAAAAGGTATCCTTGGCTGTTTTTTTATCCATTTCCTTCCTGGTTAGATTTGCAAAGAGTACATCACAGGCCCCATCTATGATTCTCACCAGAGCTTTGCTAGATGACTATTTGAGAGCGGAGCTTTTCACCCAGTCCAAGTATGAACTTGTCAGGACCTCCATTTCTATTATTGATGGGAAGTCTTGCAAATTGAAAGTATTCCTGTAATATGGTCCATTTATGTGTCCGTCTTACCACTAGAATTTGGAGGAAAGTATTATACAATGGGCAGTCTTTCAGTAATTTCATACTTGAAGTGCAATTAAATCATACTAGCAATTTAATATTAAAAAGTTCTCTATATTCTAGGAAATAATTCCAGTCAAATTTCATATCATCAGTCAGAAACCTAGTAAGAGAACACTTTAATCTCATCACAATACAGTCCACCCAAATTTCTTCTTTTAGTTTTAACCTTTTTATTAAAAAAAAATTAATGCATATTTAGTGCTCTTGAATGTGATCAACTGATAGATTTGATTGAGACCAGCTGAGTTCAAATTATTCAACTGCATGGAGGCTGTACCTCAATTTATCTTAAATGTAGAATTTTCTGACTTAAAAGAATTTGTTTCTTTTGAACTCCTACTGTGTATAATACACCGAATTAGCACTAAAAAAATTATTTAGAACCATAGAATCTTGGGGAAGAAAANCTGAGTTCAAATTATTCAACTGCATGGAGGCTGTACCTCAATTTATCTTAAATGTAGAATTTTCTGACTTAAAAGAATTTGTTTCTTTTGAACTCCTACTGTGTATAATACACTGAATTAGCACTAAAAAAATTGTTTAGAACCATAGAATCTTGGGGAAGAAAAGACTTTAGACTTTATCTATTCCTATTTGTAAGGAGGAGACAATGGGTTCACACTAAAAAAACATAAGTACAAAGTAATATATCAACAAGAAAAAAATTGTTGTTCTGTCTATCTATTCATAAAATCACTTAATCTTAGTTTTGGTGGAGACCTTAGATGTCATCTATTCCAACCAGTCACACAAAACAATTTTTATTTTTAAACCTACTTGACAAATTATTTATTCAAACATACCCTGTTTCTATTTGAACATTTCCAGTTAGGAACAACTCACTTCTTTTCAAGAAAACCTATTTCAGTTTTGGACAGTCCTGACTATTAAAAAGGTCTTCCCTGAATTAGGCTGAAATTGATCTACCAGCAACTACCTGTTTTCTTACCCCTGGCTTTGCTCTCTCTGGACCAAAGCAAACTTAGGTGAATCCCTTCTCTACATGATGCCCATCTCAACCCAGGAAGCCTGATTTTCTCCTGGTTTCTCCTTGTATGTCCTGGGAATTGAGAGACCAGAGTTGTTATTCCAACTTGCCACTAATAACTAAACATCATATCTCATTTGGAGAAGAAAATGGCAACCCACTCCAGTGTTCTTGCCTAGAAAATCCCATAGACAGAGGAGCCTGGAAGGCTGCAGTCCAGAGGGTTGCAAAGAGCTGGGTACAACTGAGTGAATGAACAACAATACTATACCTCATTAATCCATGTAAGTCTCATTTTTCCACACCTTTACGATCCTTTCCAGCTACAAAATCCTAAAAGGCTGTAAATTACTTCAAGTAGTTATCCGCAAACATTAATGGCTGTCTATACATGTTAGGTACTATAGAGATAAAGGAATGAGCTAGCTTTGAGTTACTGTCCAGCAGTGATGTGGAACAGATGACTGACTTAAGGCATTTGCTCCCTTCCACTTTAGTTTCTTCATTATAAGATGAGGGGCTTGGATTTCTAATGTACTAAAAGTGCTATCCGTTTATAGCTTCAGGTGAAGTGACTAGGTGCAGAATTCCTAGCAAATCAGAAAACTGTAAGCATATTTGCTCAGCTGGAAGCCTGGAACCTAGAAGCTTCCTTAAGGAATGAGAGAGGATGGTGCTGACCAGAAGGTGTGAACAGGTGTGGGGAAAAAGGCATGAGGCATGGGGTTGGGGGTTGTATTTCACCAAGCTGAGGGTAAATCAGACCTACAAAACTGCACACATATGTGAACTACTTACTTCCCAACATCATTCTTATTGAGGGTTTAATCTAAATCCTTAGCAGAAGACATAATAAAATGTGTCACAGAGTCTCGGAAATATACATGCCACTTGACCCCGCCTCTTCTTAGAATTTGTCTTAGGGAAATAGTCATAAAAATTTGCAATATTTTATCTGTAGAATTTTACATGGTGAAAATTGGAAATAGCCCAAGTGTACCACAGCAGAATTAACTAAATTACTATCTCTACAGTAAAATGCTATATAACCATTAAAAACTACAACATAGAAAAATAATTAAGATCATGTAAAATGTCTAGTGATAATTGGAATACTCATTTATATACTGACAACTTTACAGTATGATCCCAGGTTCATAAAATTATAATAGCTTAATACCTCATGTGTTTGGAATGACTTCCCTGGTGGCTCAGCTTGTAAAACACCTGCCCACAATGCAGGAGACCTGAGTTCGGTCCCTGGGTTGGGAAGATCCTCTGGAGAAGGGAACGGTTACCCAATCCAGTATTCTTGCCTGGAGAATTCCGTGGACTGTATGTATAGTCCATGGGGTCACAAAGAGTTGGAACACAACTGAGTGTTTGGAATACATACTGTGTGCCAGCCACTGCCTCAGGAGCTTTACATGGATTCTCATTTAATCTTCCCAGCAGGCCTATGAGGAAGGTATTACTGTTCTCATCCTGCAGATGAGAAAACTGAGGCTTAAAGATATTGCAGACGTTTGCATGGCATTTTATAAGCAATTAAGATAGACTGAAAATGAAGAACTCTCATTTAGCAAGTTATAAAGTCATGATTTCCTCCCAGACTCCAGAGCCTGTATTCTGAATCACTGCACTGTATAATCAAGAGAGTCTGTGTCCAGTTGTTCACAGTAGTTATCCTTGGGTGACTGTGTTTGGGAGTGATTTAATTTCTTCCATTAGCTTATCTGTATTTTCCAAATGTTCTGTCATAAATGTGTACTATGTCGGTAATCAGGAAAAGAGTGGTAAATTCCAATGGGCACTATAGTAGAATCTCAGATTCTTAAAGAGAATGAAAAGTGCCACATTCTTCATTTCAAGGCTGATAAAGACTGGCCCTGCAGATCAGCTTTATTAGAGATTGTTCTAACAACAGCGAGACCCAGATGAAAACCGTGCCTGGGTTTCCAGTCTCCATTTCTATATTATCTGCTTCCAATATTCCTTCTGTTTCACATTCTATTCCGTTCTTAAACCCTCTTTTTGTGTGTGTGTGTGTCATCATCCTGCCTCAGGCCTGGCACCTGATCCCCTTTCCAGCTTCTTCTGCATCTCAGCCCTTCAGGAGCTCCAGGGGTACCACCGTGCTCATCTTGCACAGCAGCCGCATTGCCTGCGGTCTCCACTCTTTCCTCTGCAGGGAACATTCTTCTCCCATATCCTGGTGTGGCAGGTTCCTTTTTGTCATTCAGACTCGAACTCAAGTGTCAATGCCTCAGAAAAGCTGAAGCTGACCACCAGTTGCTGCACAGCACCTCAAATTTTGTTTTTCACTCTTACATTTATAACTTTGTCTTCCCTTATTTGTTTTTATTTATCTGTCTGTTCCCTGTCCACTTTAAAACGTAACCTCAATGAGAAAAGGGATCTTGTCTCTTATATAACACTACCTCAAGAGCTAAAACAGTGTCTGGTAACTGCGTCCATGCTCAGTTGCTCAGTCACATCTGACTCTTTGCATCCCCTTGGACTGTACCCTCCAGGTTCCTCTGTTCATGGAATTTTTCAGGCAGGAATACTAGAGTGGGTTGCCTTTTCCTCCTCTGGGGTACCTCAGTTCAGTTCAGTTGCTCAGTCGTGTCTGACTCTTTGCGACCCCATGAACCGCTGCCTGCCAGGCCTCCCTGTCCATCACCAACTCCCAAAGTTTACCCAAACTCATGTCCATCGAGTCAGTGATGCCATCCAGCCATCTCATACTCTGTCATCCCCTTCTCCTGCCCCCAATCCCTCCCAGCATCAGAGTCTTTTCCAGTGAGTCAACTCTTCGCATGTGGCCAAAGTATTGGAGTTTCAGCTTCAGCATCAGTCCTTCCAATGATCACCCAGGACCGATCTCCTTTAGGATGAACTAGTTGGGTCTCCTTGCAATCCACGAGACTCTCCAGAGTCTTCTCCAGCACCACAGTTCAAAAGCATCAATTCTTCAGCGCTCAGCTTTCTTCACGGTCCAACTCTCATATCCATACATGACCACGGGAAAAACCATAGCCTTGACTAGACGGACTTTAGTATTTAATAAATACTTGTTGAATGGATGGATGGCTAATTGTTAATCACATAACGTGAGAAACACTTCAAAAGTGCCCTATCACCTTCTTATGTAATTGAGTATTTGCATTTTCATAGCTGATGTACACAATCAGTTCTGTCTCTGGGGTACAGATCTCTCCCAGGGACTGCCCTGAAGTGTTCTCTGTGTCTGTCTTGGTCTCAGTGTCAGTCAGTGAGACAGTCATAGTGTTACAATGCCATTACAATACAGGTAACAGCAACCACTCTTGCCATGGTGTTACATTGGACCTGTTTTACATTCTGCATGGTATGATCTAGGCTATACATAGACTATGTAGTACCTGCTGCTGCTGCTAAGTCGCTTCAGTCGCATCCAACTCTGTGTGACCCCATAGACGGAAGCCCACCAGGCTCCCCGTCCCTGGGATTCTCCAGGCAAGAACACTGGAGTGGGTTGTCATTTCCTTCTCCAATGCATGAAAGTGAAAAGTGAAAGTGAAGTTGCTCAGTCATGCCCAACTTCGCGACCCCATGGACTGCAGCCCACCAGGCTCCTCCATCCATGGGATTTTCCAGGCAAGAGTACTGGAGTGGGGTGCCATTGCCTTCTCTGATGTAGTACCTAACAGCATGTAATTCAGCTGATGTTAACCCAAACTGCCCTAAAATTCCAGTTCGTCTACTAAAGACAATTATCTCCATGTACACATTTATGCATATCTTACATGACTGGGGAACCTGTTTGTGTGTGAAGACTGATATTGTTCAAGCTCAGGTTGAATGGTTAGATTCAGTGAGGCCTTATGTGGAGTTTTTTGCCTCCATATCCTACATTTTATTGAAAAATCACTGCAAATTCATCTCAGCTCAAAATATTATAATTTTAGGTCAAAGAACCAAATATTCCTAATTTGGGCTATTGTTTAAAATACCTGTTCCCTGAAGGAGTTTCCTCCATGCTTCCTCTTGGATTTTCTTCCTAGCCCGCAGCCTAAACATGCTGTTAGCTACAAGTGCCTAAGAAAGATGTACAGGAGGTGCAGAAGTGAGAAGCGGGGAAGGAGCCCCAGGGGCTCAGTGAGGCCTGAAGCTGCCTCCCAGGAAGGAGATCCCTAGAGAACACTATGCAGTCTCTGCAGAGAGGAGGTCACGTGGGCAGTCAGCACGCCTGCAACCACAATCAGAAATGACTCTTACCACTGTCAGCAGAGAGGAAATCGGCCAGCCAGCCTCTGGAGCTGTGTTTACCTAGTTAGTCTCTCTAGGTGCCTCAGCCTTCAGAGTAAACCGGATGTAGCAACAAGTTCATCAGGACATGTTTGTTTCTTTTAATTTATTTTTTAATTGTAGGGTTATCGCTTTACAGAATTTTGTTGTTTTCTGTCAAACCTCAGCATGAATCAGCCATAGGTATGCATGTGTCCCCTCCCTCTTGAGCCTCCCTCCCATCTCCCTCCCCATCCCACCCCTCTAGGTTGATACAGAGCCCCTGTTTGAGTTCCCTGAGACATACAGAACATTCCATTGGCTATCTATTTTACGTATGGTAATGTAAGTTTCCATGTTACTCTCTTCATATATCTTACCCTCTCCTCCCCTCTCCCCATGTCCAAAAGTTTGTTCTCTGTCTTTTTCTCCACTGCTGCCCTGCAAATAAATTCTCCAGTACCATCTTTCTAGATTCTGTACATATGCATTAGTATACAATATTTATCTTTCTCTTTCTGACTTCACTCTGTATAAGAGGCTCCCGGTTCATCCACCTCATTAGAACTGACTCAAATGCATTCTTTTTTATGACTGAGTAATATTCCATTGTGTATATGTACCACAATTTCTTTATCCATTCATCTGTCGATGGGCATCTAGGTTGCTTCCATGTTCTAGCTGTTGTAAATAGTGCTGCAGTGAACAGTGGGGTACATGTGTCTTTTTCAGTTTTGCTTGCTTCAGGGTATATGCCTAGGAGTGGATTGCTGGGTCATATGGTCCTTTTATTCCTAGTTATTTTAAGGAATCTCCACACTGTCTTCCATAGTGGCTGTATCAGTTTACATTCCCACCAACAGTGCAAGAGGGTTCCCTTTTCTCCACACTCTGGCATCACCAACTCGATGGACATGAGTTTGAGTGAACTCCAGGAGTTGGTGATGGACAGGGAAGCCTGGAGTGCTGCAGTCCATGAAGGTGCAAACAGTCAGACATGACTAACTAAACTGAACTTATCTGATAACATTTTATAGACAATATCTGATAAACATTTATACTAAAAATATTAACATGCTGTTATTTCAAAGATATCATCTGAGAAAACTATATTAACTTAAATAAATGCCTTTTATATTATTGCCAGAATGCGTTGGCAATAAACCATGCTAGAGCTACTTATGAGAAGATACAAAGTATAGATAGCTTCCTAAATTGCTTTTCCAAAAGCATGTCTGAAAGAAAAATTAAATGTGGTCTTTGAACAACATGAATCATTAAATAAATTCAAGCCATTCCAAATGATATAGAAAGATTTAATTACATTGGTAAAGCTTAATTAAATGATCTTAGAAGTAGAGTAATATCAACTCTTTTCTTAATTCAATAAAAAAAACTATTTTTCTGAAACTGTTCCAACTCCTATGTACACTTGGTTCAAAAAAACTAGTTAAATATTCCCATCTGCTCAGTATTTCATAAACAGAGTACAAAAGCATAATTATTTATTGATCTCTGATTGCAATAGTATTAAAATGATGACTGGAGTACTGCATTTAGAGGGAAGAACTAGATTTAACTTGATAAATATTCATATATTCTCGAGAAGAAACATGGGCCTAAAGTTTATACAGCATGCTAACAATCTAACCATGCAGTTCAAATATACCATCTGTAGCTGTCCTACTGATCCATCTGTGGGGATATTTAAACACTGACAGCACAGGTGAACAGTCACAGTAAATATCCTGCACAAATCCAAATGCATGTATGCACACGCCCAAATGCATGTATGCACACGCACACACACACACACACACACACACACACACTCCCCAGGAACTGTTAGTTTAGCAAAGTTCAGTTCAGTACAGTTCAGTTCAGTAGTTCAGTCATGTCCGACTCTTTGCGACCCCATGAATCGCAGCACGCCAGGCCTCCCTGTCCATCACCAACTCCTGGAGTTCACTCAGACTCACGTCCATCAAGTCAGTGATGCCATCCAGCCATCTCATCCTCTGTCATCCCCTTCTTCTGCCCCCAATCCCTCCCAGCATCAAAGTCTTTTCCAATGAGTTACCCAACTTCTAAAACTCAATGACTTAGTCTAATTTCCATGTTGCTTTGATCTTAGTATCATTTATGTGGATTAAGAGGAAAATTTAAGCAGCTATGATATTCATTTAATGAACAAGAAAATGTGGAAAAATCAAATCACACTGACTGTTTACAATATAAGACCAGAAACTATAAAACTCCTAGAGGAAAACATAGGCAAAACACTCTCCGACATACATCACAGCAGGATCCTCTATGATCCACCTCCCAGAATACTGGAAATAAAAGCAAAATTAAACAAATGGGACCTAATTAAAATTAAAAGCTTCTGCACAACAAAGGAAACTATAGGCAAGGTGAAAAGACAGCCTTCAGAATGGGAGAAAATAATAGCAAATGAAACAACTGACAAACAACTAATCTCAAAAATATACAAGCAACTCCTGCAGCTCAATTCCAGAAAAATAAAAGACCCAATCAAAAAAATGGGCCAAAGAACTAAATAGACATTTCTCCAAAGAAGACATACGGATGGCTAACAAACACATGAAAAGATGCTCAACGTCACTCATTATCAGAGAAATGCAAATCAAGACCACAATGAGATACCACTTCACACCAGTCAGAATGGCTGCGATCCAAAAGTCTGCAAGCAATAAATGCTGGAGAGGGTGTGGAGAAAAGGGAACCCTCTTACACTGTTGGTGGGAATGCAAACTAGTACAGCCACTATGGAGAACAGTGTGGAGATTCCTTAAGAAATTGCAAATAGAACTGCCTTATGACCCAGCAATCCCACTGCTGGGCATACACACCGAGGAAACCAGAATAGAAAGAGACACATGTACCCCAATGTTCATTGCAGCACTGTTTATAATAGCCAGAACATGGAAGCAACCTAGATGTCCATCAGCAGATGAATGGATAAGAAAACAGTGGTACATATACACAATGGAGTATTACTCAGCCATTAAAAAGAATACATTTGAATCAGTTCTAATGAGGTGGATGAAACTAGAACCGATTATACAGAGTGAAGTAAGCCAGAGAGAAAAACACCAATACAGTATCAGTTCAGTTCAGTCGCTCAGTCGTGTCCAACTCTTTGCAACCCCGTGAATCGCAGCACGCCAGGCCTCCGTGTCCATCACCAACTCCCCGGTACAGTATACTAACGCATATATATGGAATTTAGAAAGATGGTAATGATAACCCTGTATGCGAGACAGCAAAAGAGACACAGATGTATAGAACAGTCTTTTGGACTCTGTGGAAAAGGGAGAGGGTGGGATGATTTGGGAGAATGGCATTGAAACATGTATAATATCATATAAGAAACTAATCGCCAGTCCAGGTTCAATGCATGATACTGGATGCTTGGGGCTGGTACACTGGGATGACCCAGAAGGGTGGTACAGGGAGGGAAGAGAGAGGGGGGTTCAGGATGGGGAACACGTGTACACCCGTGGAGGATTCATGTTGATGCATGGCAAAACCAATACCATATTGTAAAGTAATTAGCCTCCAATTAAAATAAATAAATTTAAATTAAAAAAAATAATCTCAGGAGAATAAAGGATAAACAAGCTGAATTATCTAATTTACTTATATTTCTGTTTTATTAATATTTTCCATAGATCTGGATACTCTTATTGATCTTTAGCAAAAATTATAAGTTCACAAATTTCAAGGTAGTTAAAACTGAAGATATTTACTGACACAAATACTATTTGCGAATGCAAGTACTCGTAAGCCATTATCTTTAGTTTAGATAAAGAAAAAGTTTAGATGAATTTACATTTCAGTTACCAAATAATGTAAGATATATCTACATTTACTGTTTACCTTTTATCACGGAGTTGAGTTTCTAAGTCTGCTATTGATAAGGATAAATATTTATTTTCCAGGGTCAAATTACCTAAACTTTGCGATTGCATATGCCATAAGAGCTTAAATTTGCTCACTACTCTACTATGACTTCAATGCTCTACTTAATTAACTCAAATAATATGAGATTGTGTGAATATTCTTGAAGTTAGAAGAAGCATGGGGTTTCATGGGGTTTCTTTTTCTTTAAGAATTTTTGTTTCTAAATAAAGTAAATTAATGACTAGGAATATGCTTATTTCAATGTAAATTCCCAAACCTCATTCTCGTATGCTTTATAGAAGAATTCTTATTTAGAGACAGTAAATGTGATCATTTGGTTTGGTATAATTTATCATTAATACTGAAGTAAACATTAAAGTTACAATTACTTCAAAGATTTATTTATAAATATTCATATTCCTTAAGCTGTCTCTTATACACATCNGGAATATGCTTATTTCAATGTAAATTCCCAAACCTCATTCTCGTATGCTTTATAGAAGAATTCTTATTTAGAGACAGTAAATGTGATCATTTGGTTTGGTATAATTTATCATTAATACTGAAGTAAACATTAAAGTTACAATTACTTCAAAGATTTATTTATAAATATTCATATTCCTTAAGTCTCTCATACATTTATACTTTGAACGCTTTAAAATCTTAAATCCTTAATGGAATATTATTTTGATATGATACAACTTTTTGTATATTGTATCTCATACAACATTTTGTAAAAAGACAATTTTTCTGTTCATGACTTGAAAATCTAGCAAGGTTTTGCTCTTTATTTCATGAAGCTAATTGTAGAGTACAAGGAAAAATAAAATACACAAATTCACGTCAGAATCTATAGACTGTACACAGCAGTCTGCACGGTCTACTGCAATAACATTTACAGTGTTTCAAGAGAAGAAGAACTATCTCCCTTATTACATTGTGCCCCCACACCCACCAAGTTTATCCAGCCGTACCTTGGGAAATCTTACCATTTTTTCCCGCTTGCAAAAAGCAAAAGCTAAAGAATCAGGGCCCTTAAGAAGGAAAAAAGAGAATCCAAAGCCATCATGCCTTGATTTAAAAGTAAAAATTATCAGAATAGGAAATAATTACACAGTGAAGTTCAGTAACGGATGAAATCCTGCAGAGAATTCCCTATGTACTGTGTATTGGAGATCAGGAAGAACAGTCTTCCTTTGCCTGTTGTTTCATAATCTTTCCCCAGCAAATTTTGCCTCGTGAATTCTCTCCTACAGGTTTCACATTTGTAGAGCAGAGGCTGAGCCCACAGTCACAGAGAGACTTTGGAATAGCCACAGGCTTAGATATTGGCAAGGGCTTCATCCTTTTTAGTCTCCTCAAAAAGAAAATAAAAACAATTGGCAAAAACCACCAAAGGGATAATAAGAAAACGAAAAGAAGCACAGATAAAGGAAGAGAGACACTGCTCTCCTGCAGAGTAAACCCGCAGAGCAACATGCACTAGAAAATCTTTTCTGCACTGCTTTGTGTTGAAAATGCCAAATGTGCCTATGTGACTCTCAGGCAGACAGCTAGGCTGTCTGTTTAGGCCAACAGGTCCTTAGACCTGTACATATTGCAAAGCTTTTCCCCTGAGGCTGTCTGCCCAGACACAGGTGGCATCTTCTCTTAGTAGGACTTGGTCTGAAATCATGCCTGTCACGCAGGGGATTTCATTTGTACCAAAATTTACTCTGGACTCCTTTCCAATTCCTTGATTAGAATTAACTGTGCTATTTTATATGCTTGAAAGTTGCTGACAGTAGATTTTAAACATTCTCACCACAAAAAATGAAATGTTAATGATGTGATAAGATGTGTTAGCTAGCTATGCTGGTAATCATTTTGCAACATATAAATGTATCAAATTAACATGTTGTACACCTCAAGCTCGCACAATGTTATACAGCAATTATACCTCAATATAGCTGAGAAAAAGGAGAAACAATGGCCGAGGAGATGACAAGAAGAACAGTCTTTTCCCATTATAGTTTTCCTGGACATTGATGATCTCAAATAGGGAATTTAGTATTTTTTTTTCATACAAATAATAAGCCCTAGTTTTCCAAACATTCAGAAGTCTAAAAATTTCTTCAAAAGAAAATATAGCCAGATTTTTAAAAAAGACCTTGTGCCTAAATTTTTATCATTTTAGTTATTCCTGTAGTTATAATTCATATACAAACATAGTAGCAATTATTCTCTTATTTTCTGGTATAAATAATAGCAGAAATCACATGGAAAGCATCACTACATACTTAGAAATTACTTATGCTTGAACTTGTAACAATTTTCCATTTGCATCTTTTTCATAAGGTTATTTGTACAGTTTCAAACTAAAATGCCTTCAGCATAAAAGAGATTACATGCAATGAGGCATTGAAATTTAGAGATATTTTAAAGTAATGGAAATTCAGTTTCAGTGGAATTTTAAGCATGGTCTTTGTATTCTCATCTTTGATTCTTCAGAAATTTTATATACAATTTTTTTGTTTGTCAAAGAAGTATTTTAATAAAGTATATGCAGATAGAAAAATTTTTAATTCTGATTGACATTTATTACATACTTAGAAATTACTTATGCTTGAACTTGTAACAATTTTCCATTTGCATCTTTTTCATAAGGTTATTTGTACAGTTTCAAACTAAAATGCCTTCAGCATAAAAGAGATTACATGCAATGAGGCATTGAAATTTAGAGATATTTTAAAGTAATGGAAATTCAGTTTCAGTGGAATTTTAAGCATGGTCTTTGTATTCTCATCTTTGATTCTTCAGAAATTTTATATACAATTTTTTTGTTTGTCAAAGAAGTATTTTAATAAAGTATATGCAGATAGAAAAATTTTTAATTCTGATTGACATTTAGAAATACTTACTAAAACTAATGATTTCATTTGAATGATGTGACTACTGATGCATTCTTTCTTACTGCAATAGGCAGATGATAAGGACCAGTGGTCTCATTAAGCATAGTATTGGAAATACCTTGAAACCCACCTTTCTTACATCCCTAAATCCACATTTCAAATATATCTTAAGATATACATTTTAGAGTTTCAGGAAGGGTTAAGTAGATTTATCACTTATCCTTAAAAATGTTTTATTTATTAAGCTTCCATTTCATAACAAATAAAAATGTAAAATATCAGATATGTTTAACCAATAATAATAGACATGTCAGATATTGCATTAGTTGCAAATAATACAATGTTTAGTACTGAACTAAAGTTACTTGATATTTACATTAAGGCACAATCAAAATTCTCTCATTTACTCACTTCCTTTTTTCTTATCTATAGTTTTAATATGTAAGTATAAATGAAATAAATAAGTATCTTTCAAATTAAGAAAAAGAAGTATAGAAACACTTCTGGCATAAAGGATATTAAATGTATTACACAGTAAAGGGAATGGGTATCATACATGCTAAAAAACACAGTCTCACATTTCAAAATTTAACAGAATTATACTGTAAATTCTGATTCCTCAAACAAAAATCGTAAACTTAAAATAGTACATGTAATTTTTGTATATATCAGAGAAATTTTTTAAAGAAAAGCAACTTGTTTTGAAATGAAGATAGGTGAATCCAGACATACTTTTCTCAATATANTCTGATTCCTCAAACAAAAATCGTAAACTTAAAATAGTACATGTAATTTTTGTATATATCAGAGAAATTTTTTAAAGAAAACAACTTGTTTTGAAATGAAGATAGGTGAATCCAGACATACTTTTCTCAATATAAGTACCGAAAATCCTACACCTTTGACTAAAAAATTTAGCCATGATTTCATTACACAAATCTTCATGAAACGAGGTCAATTATCTGAGGTTTCATACCTGATGTAATTTATTCTCTAGAAGGCCAAAGAGTTTTCCTGAAAACAAGTTATTCCCTGAATTTCTCTGATGCTCTTTTTATTTTTGATATGTATCTTTTATGAGTGCTATTTCAGTAATGATGTGACCATATATTTTGCTTATTTTTATAGTTTAGAGTACTTTTCACTGAGCTGAAGATATTCCATCTGGGGATTACTTTCTCACTGAGCCACTCTGTTAGGACCTGTGTACCTGAATACAGCCAGAGCCTCTGAGTCCTTGGCGAATATATGTCCCTTGTCCCAGAGTGTCTGAACCTGGGGCTCAGTGAACACAGGTAGTCAATGTTATCTAGCAGCTACAACTTTAAGATGTAAAATACTGGAGCTATTGGTAGCTTTGGCCATATTTTCTTCAGGTTACAACAATACAGGTGAAAAAGCCAATACAGATGACAAAACCAGAGAGAGGCAAACACATGTGCACACACACAAACACACACAGAATTCTAATAGATCCATATACCTGCACACATAGCTATTATTATTCTAATGTATGTATAAGCATGTGATAAATAAGAAAAAATCAATTTTGAATTTTTTAGGCTTATTTTTATTTATTTTTAATATACATTTATTTATTTTAATTGGAGGTTAATTACTTTACAATATTATATTGGTTTTGCCATANCACACAGAATTCTAATAGATCCATATACCTGCACACATAGCTATTATTATTCTAATGTATGTATAAGCATGTGATAAATAAGAAAAAATCAATTTTGAATTTTTTAGGCTTATTTTTATTTATTTTTAATATACATTTATTTATTTTAATTGGAGGTTAATTACTTTACAATATTATATTGGTTTTGCCATACATCAACGTGAATTCACCACAGGTATACACGTGTTCCCCATCCTGAACCCGTGCCCTCCTCCCTCCCCGTACCATCCTTCTGGGTCATCCCAGTGCACCAGCCCCAAGCATTCAGTATCATGCTTCGAACCTAGACTGGCGATTCATTTCATATATGAAATTATACATGTTTCAATGTCATTCTCCCAAATCATCCCACCCTCTCCTTCTCCCACAGAGTCCAAAACACCGTTCTATACATCTGTGTCTCTTTTGCTGTCTCGCATACAGGGTTATCATTACCATCTTTCTAAATTCCATATATATGTGTTAGTATACTGTATTGGTGTTTTTCTTTCTGGCTTACTTCACTCTGTATAATAGGCTCCAGTTTCATTCACCTCACTAGAACTGATTCAAATGTATTCTTCTTAATGGCTGAGTAATACTCCATTGTGTATATGTACCACTGTTTTCTTATCCATTCATCTGCTGATGGACATCTAGGTTGCTTCCATGTCCTGGCTATTATAAACAGTGTTGCAATGAACATTGGGGTACATGTGTCTCTTTCAATTCTGTTTTCCTCAGTGTGTATGCCAGCAGTGGGATTGCTGGGTCATAAGGCAGTTCTATTTGTAGTTTTTTAAGGAATCTCCACACTGTTCTCCATAGTGGCTGTACTAGTTTGTATTCCCACCAACAGTGTAAGAAGGTTCCCTTTTGAATTGTTTTTGAATTAATGTATTTGTTATACATTTTCTCAATTTAAAAAACTGTGCAATTGTTTTTTAAATTGAGAAAATGTATATCATATATGTATAACTGATTTACTTTGCTGTACACCTGTAACTAACACAATGTTGTAAGTCAGCTATACTCCAATAACAATTAAAAAACTAAAGTGAACAATTTAGTGGTTAAAAAAACCTACATTAACACAACATTGTAAACCAACTATCCTTCAATTAAAAGAAATAATCATTAAGACTGAATTATCTGCAGTGTTGTTCATGATGGGGGAGGGTGTACTGTGCAATTGTTTTTTAAATTGAGAAAATGTATATCATATATGTATAACTGATTTACTTTGCTGTACACCTGTAACTAACACAATGTTGTAAGTCAGCTATACTCCAATAACAATTAAAAAACTAAAGTGAACAATTTAGTGGTTAAAAAAACCTACATTAACACAACATTGTAAACCAACTATCCTTCAATTAAAAGAAATAATCATTAAGACTGAATTATCTGCAGTGTTGTTCATGATGGGGGAGGGTGCATGGCACTTTTTGATGTTCAAATGTATTTTACTGTATTTAAAAAGATATAAATGAATACCATACAACTTCTTGGATTCTGGTCTCCAAATAGTTCATGACATGGAAGAGTTACATATACTTATCAAGTGCTTCTCATATCCCCAAGCATTTTGAACAGTGAATCACATGTATGAAGATCTTCTAATATATCACCAAGCTAAAGTCTTCACATAAACTATTTCACAACAGTTTCTGAGGTAGTAATAATTATCTCCATCTTATAGTTAAGAAATTTGAATTTTAAATGGAAGAGCCAGAGGGAATATTCAAACCCAGTTTTGACCAGAGTCAGCACCCAAGCTTTTACCTATTGTACAATCTCAAAATTCCTTACTTTGAGGCAAAATGGTGGCTTGGATTGGCAAGGAAACAGACTGGGAGTTTCACCTGACTCTATCATTTAGGCTCTGATAAATTGGCTAAAATCCTTCAATTATCAGACTGAGAATTTCAGCTCAGCTATGCCCCAGGCATATTCATTGTGATACCACTAAGACTCCTTAGGAAAACAGGACTCAGCTTTTAAAATATACTCTTTGGAAATGCATTATAATGCTGATTTGTGTTTTTCTATCTGGAAATATGTAAACGAGACCACCAAAAAGATCTTTAGCAAAAGCTAACCACTCTAGTAAAGTAATGCTCAAAATTCTCCAACCAGGCTTCAGCAATACGTGAACTGTGAACTCCCTGATGGTCAAGCTGGTTTTAGAAAAGGCAGAGGAACCAGAGATCAAATTGTTAACATCTGCTGGATCATCAAAAAAGCAAGAGAGTTCCAGAAAAACATCTATTTCTGCTTTATTGACTATGCCAAAGCCTTTGACTCTGTGGATCACAATCAACTGTGGAAAATTCTGAAAGAGATGGGAATACCAGACCACCTGACCTGCCTCTTGAGAAACCTATATGCAGGTCAGGAAGCAACAGTTAGAACTGGACATGGAAAAACAAACTGGTTCCAAATAGGAAAAGGAGTACATCAAGGCTGTATATTGTCACCCTGCTTATTCAACTTCTATGCAGAGTACATCATGAGAAACCTTGGGCTGGAAGAAGCACAAGCTGGAATCAAGATTGCTGGGAGACATATCAATAACCTCAGATATGCAGATGACACCATCCTTACAGCAGAAAGTGAAGAGGAACTAAAAAGCCTCTTGATGAAAGAGGAATGTGGAAAAGTTGGTTTAAAGCTCAATATTCAGAAAACAAAGATCATGGCATCTGGTCCCATCACTTCATGGGAATTAGATGGGGAAACAGTGGAAACAGTGTCAGATTATTTGGGGGGACTCCCAAATCACTGCCTGGTGTGCTGTGATTCATGGGGTCGCAAAGAGTCAGATACGACTGAGTGATTGAACTGAATTGAACTGAAATCACTGCAGATGGTGACTGCAGCCAGGAAATTAGAAGACACTCCTTTGAAGGAAATTTATGACCAACCTAGACATTATATTAAAATGCAGAGACATTACTTTGGCAACAAAGGTCCAACTAGTCAAGGCTATGGTTTTTCCAGTGGTCATGTATGGATGGGAGTGTTGGACTGTGAAGAAAGCTGAGCACCAAAGAATTAATGCTTTTGAACTGTGGTATTGGAGAACACTCTTGAAAGTCCATTGGACTGCAAGGAGATCCAACCAGTCCATTCTGAAGGAGATCAGTCCTGGGTGTTCATTGCAAGGACTGATGCTAAAGCTGAAACTCCAATACTTTGGCCACCTCATGCGAAGCATTGACTCATTGGAAAGACCCTGAAGCTGGGAGGGATTGGGGGCAGGAGGAGAAGGGGACGACAGAGGATGAGATGGCTGGATGGCATCACCGACTCAATGCACATGAGTCTGAGTAAACCCCAGGAGTTGGAGATGGACAGGGAGGCCTGGCATGCTGCGATTCATGGGGTTGCAAAGAGTCAGACACAACTGAAGGACTGAACTGAACTGAAGGAAAAGAGGCAGCAAAGGACACTTGTTTGAAAAAAAAATCCCCTATGAATAAGAAACCTAAACAAAATTTAGTGACTACCTTAAAGTGGTGCATGTTAACCCCAAGAATAAAATAGTCTATATTATCCTATTATTTATTCTCATTTATTGAGCATTTATGTTGTGTTGGATGCTATTATACTTTATTTTGGGGGGCTCCAAAGTCACTGCAGATGGTGATTGCAGCCAAGAAATTAAAAGACACTTACTCCTTGGAAGGAAAGTTATGACCAACCTAGACATCATATTAAAAAGCAGAGACATTACTTTGCCAATAAAGGTACATCTAGTTAAGGCTATGGTTTTTTCAATGGTCATGTATGGATGTGAGAGTTGGACTGTGAAGAAAGCTGAGCACCGAAGAATTAATGCTTTTGAACTGTGTTGCTGGAGAAGACTCTGAGAGTCCCTTGGACTGCAAGGAGATCCAACCAGGCCATTCTAAAGGAGATCAGCCCTGGGTGTTCATTGGAAGGACTGATGCTAAAACTGAAACTCCAATACTTTGGCCACTTCATGAGAAGAGTTGACTCACTGGAAAAGACCCTGATGCTGGGAGGGATTGGGGACAGGAGGAGAGGGGGACGACAGAGGATGAGATGGCTGGATGGCATCACAGACTCGATGCACATGAGTTTGGGTGAACTCCGGGAGTTGGTGATGGACAGGGAGGCCTGGAGTACTGAGATTCATGGGGTCACAAAGAGTTGGACACAACTGAGTGACAGAACTGAAACAGAAACTGAAAGTGACTTAACATGCACACACACATACACACATGCACACAGACATATATGTACATATATACAATTTATATATAAAAGTGAAAAAATTTGTAAGATTTAGCTAGATTTCAATAGTATATGAACTGAGAACTTCTAGATGTACAAGCTGGATTTAGAAATAGCAGAGGAACCAGAATTCAAACTGCAAACATCCATTGGATCATAGGAAAAAAACAAGGGAATTCCAAAAATACATCCACTTCATTGACTACACTAAAGCCTTTGACTGTGTATATCACAACAAACTCTGGAAAATTCTTAAAGTGATGGAAATACAAAACCACCTTACCTGTCTCCTGAGAAATTTGTATAAAGCACAAGAAGCAACAGTTAGAACTGGAGGTGGAACAATGGAAGGGACTAAAACTGGGAAAGGAGTATAGTAAGGCTGCATATTTTCACTTTGATAATTTAACTTCTATGAAGAGTACATCATGTGAAATGACTCACAAGCCAGAATCAAGATTGCTGGGAGAAGTACCAACAACCTCAGATATGCAGATGTTATCACTCTAATGGCAGAAAGCAAAGAGGAACTAATCAGTCTCTTGATGAGGGTGAAAGCCGAGAGTGAAAAAGCTGGCTTAAAACAACATTCAAAAAACGACGATTATGGCATCTTTCCCCTTCACTTCAGGACAAATAGATGGGGAAAAAGTGGAAACAGTGACAGATTTTGTTTTCCTGGGTTCCAAAATCACTGCAGACAGTGCCTGCAGCCATGAAAAGATGCTCCTTGGAAGAGAAACTACAAAAAAACCTAGACAGCGTATCAAAAACCAACAAAGGTCTGTATAGAAAAGCTATGGTATTTCCAGCAGCCATATGCAGACGTGAGAGTTAGACCATAAAGAAGGCTGAGCACTGAAGAACGATGCTTTTGAATTATGGTGCTAGAGAAAACTCTTAAGAGTTCCTTGGACAGCAAGGAGATCAAACCAGTGAATCTTAAGGGAAATCAACCCTAATATTCATTGGAAGGACTGATGCTGAAGTTCCAATACTTTGGCCACTTGATGTAAAGTGCCAACCCATTGGAAAAGACCCTTCTGCTGGGAAAGACTGAGTGCAGGAAAAGAAGGAGGTGACAGAGGATGATATGGTTGGATGGCACCATCGACTGAATGGACATGAGTTTGAGCTAACTTCAGGAGATAGTGAAGGATAGGCAAGCTTGGTGTACTACAGTTCATGGGGTAACGAAGAGTTATACAAGACTTAGTGACAACAACAACAATATACAATAATCATAATAATTAGGTTGACTTCTTTTCATTCAGTTTCTATCTATTATAATATTTTAGCTCATTAAATAATCTTGTATTTATAATATTAAATTATATTCAATTTGCCAGTAAGAATGTGAGTGAAAGCTGTTGAGTCGTGTCCAATTCTTTGAGACCCCATGGACTATATGGTGCATGGAATTCTCCAGGCCAGAACACTGGAGTGGGTAGCCTTTCACTTCTCCAAGGGGATCTTTCCAACCCAGGGATCAAACCCAGGTGTCCCACATTGCACGTGGATTCTTTACCAGCTGAGCCACAAGGGAAGCCCAAGAATACTAGATTGGGTAGCCTATTCCTTCTGCAGAGGACCTTCCCAACCCAGGAATTGAACCAGGGTCTTCTACGTTGAAGGTGGATATTCTACCAACAGAGCTATCAGGGAAACCCAGTAAGTATACAGTTTTCAAAATCTATATTATTTTTACAATTACAAAATAAAAAAGCTAAACCTGTCTGATTATTACTGTCATTTACTTTATAAACCAACTGATGATGTTAAACCAAAAATGAAGCAATCACCCTTCAATCAGGTCAGAATAGTCACATCTTGGACTGATTTCTTTGGCAATAAATGTTTGATATGATTAAAATCTTTCAGTGGTTCTACACATTCCTGACTCTAATTTTGTTCTTAGTTAGAGCAGAAAGTTTCACCAAATAAAGAAAAAAAAATTTAATTCAAATGTTTTTTAAAAACACACAGTTTTTTAAACACATGGTTTAACATAATATTATTTCTGCCACTATAATTCCCAATATACTGTTAAACATCAAGAGAAGTCATGATTTAAATTGCAAATGAAAATACTCCCAAATTCATGACCACAGCTTCTAGGAAGAGCATTCCACTGGTATGTGTGTGTGTATGTGATTTTTGGCCAAAGTACATCAATGTAACAACCATCAAATAACAGCTAAAATACCATAACAAAGAAATACACAGGAAAAAATAAGTTAAAAAAGTGTATTTTATAAAATCAGAGCCAAAATTTAGAATGAAAATATAAAACTTTTACTTTCTTTGCCCAGTGGAAAGAAAGGATTATTTAAATATTACATACACACGTTTTTATGGTTATAATCTCAGCATAAGTGTGTGCCTGCATGCTAAGCTGCTTCAGTAGTTTCTAACTCTCTGCTACCCTATGGATTGCAGCCCAGCAGGTTCCTCTGTCCATGGGATGCTCCAGGCATGAATACTGGAGTAGGTCGCCATGCCCTTCTCCAGGGGCTCTTCCCAGCCCAGGGATCGAACTTGCTTGTGTCTCTTACGTCTCCTGCACTGGCAAGCGAGTTCTCTACCACTAGCACCACCTGGGAAGCCCCTCAACCTAAGTACCATGGCTTAAATTAAGAATGGCAAATTTAATCAAGAACATCACATACAAAAATCCAAGATACACACTGCTTTGTTGATTTGTTAATCTGTGAAATCTAAGTATGGTAGACATTATTAAAGTTTATCATTCAAGCTATCTGTTAGAAAGGAAGTCAAAATAAACATAAAAAATAATAAACTGGGAGAATTACCTTGAAAACTTTGATTGTTTCTTTTTCTTAATGGTTGACAATTGTTAATCCAAGTAAATTAAATTGAGGTAAATTGAGTAGTTGCATAAAGTAAATTATTATGTATTATGCCTTTTGAAGTATGTTTGAAGGAGGACATTTTATCTCTGTGTAGGGTAAGCAAACATAAGGTAATAAAGTAAGATCACTAAATAAGATTAAATAATTAAACAAGGTAAACTAAAAAGATTGCTTTCCTGTTTCTTGTCCTGAGAAAGTGAAAAAGTAATTTTTATTAGTGTTTATTTTTTTATTTAGATTTATTTTAATTGGAGGGTAATTAATTTATTAAAGGGGTTCGCATATTAAATATTCCCAGGATATTTTCCTTAATGGAGAAAATACAAAAACATGTCTTTAGAATCTAGTGGAGTAGGAGAGCTGATTGAGGTTTACTATGCTGGAACAAACAGAAGACAATTTCCTCCAATTTCTCCCTCAATAGGTACGACCTGTAAGAGCTTCCTTTCTAAGGAAATCGAGAGAGTGCTCTTTATTTCTCATTATTATTTTCATGTGAGATCTGAGACATTCATTTTCTTGCCATTGTAGAATATTTACAAACATGTAGCTTTCAAGAATCTTATTTTTTTCAGACTTTAAAACACATTAAACATGATAGAAGACAGGGATTTAGTGGTGCCTTAATTCAACGTGAGTAACAACTCACCTGATTATAAGCGAGGATGCTGAAAGAACCATGAAAGATGCTATCTCTAGGCATACATCTTTAATCAAGTTAGCTACATTTATTTAAATCTAGAAAAATAAAACTTTTCATACATACAAAGCAAAATAGTTTTGCAAAATGCATATTACTATAAGTGCTATTCAAGCTCATGATTTGGTGACTGAATTATTTTCTCTTTCCCTCCCATTTTATGAATAGAACAGATTATATCTAATTGAAACCTTCAGTCAGAAAGTAATCAGGCTAACATGGTTAATAGCAGGAATTTCTATTGAAACATCATCACAAATTAAATTAATATGATATTTATTTGCTAAATAAGAAATCTGCTGTTGTTATCAAAAGTACAATTCTCCTTTTAAATTGGATATAAAAGTAAGAAAAATTACAGATTTTAAGATATTTTTCTTGGTGTGAGCCTATGTTCAAATACACTTTCAGTGTATTGTTCTTAGTACCTTTGTATATCTTGTTTAAAATCATGAATAAAATGTTTGAGCCAATCGGTGATAGAGCTACATTTTTGTTCTCCAGGGAATGTGATGAAAAATGGCAATCCACTCCAGTATTCTTGCCTGGAGAATCCCATGGACGGAGAAGCCTAGTAGGTTACAGTCCACGGGGTCGCAAAGAGTCGGACACGACTGAGCGACTTCACCTTCACCTTCACCTTCATGCATTTTAGAGGGAAAATTTAAGAGTCTGTGACTTCCTATTGTAGCAATATGCACTTAAAAGAATGGAATCAGTGGTAAGATTCATTAGAAAAAAAATTAGTCCATTTACAAGTGGAATAGAGAGTATTTTTGACATCTGTATTCTGGTAAAAAAGTAAAGCCAATTATTTAATATAATGATATAGTGAACATAATAGTAGTAATATCATCATAAAGATCACAAAAGCACTATATTGTAATTGACATAAACATGGCACATAACATTTACACAGTATATATGCTACAATCTAGAATACTCTGTTTCCCCTATTTACACAGATGGACAACTTAAATTTAGTTGTCTCTAAACCTCTCCCCACTGCTTTCCCATTTCATAGGAGCTGTGCAGTCTGGGAAAGATCAGTTTTCATTTCAGTCCCAAAGAAGGGCAGCCAAAGAACATTCAAACTACAGCACAATTGAACTCACCTCACACACTAGCAAAGCAATGTCCAAAACTCTCCAAGCCAAGCTTCAAAAGCACGTGAACTGTGAATCTCCAGATGTTCAAGCTGGATTTCGAAAAGACAGAAGAACCAGTGATCAAATTGCCAACATCCGTCTGATCATTGAAAAAGCAACAAGAGTTTCAGAAAAACATCTTCTTCTGCTTTGCTGACTATGCCAAATCTTTGACTGTGTGGATCACAATAAACTGTGGAAAATTCTGAAAGAGATGGGAATACCAGACCACCTGACCTGCCTCTTGAGAAACNAAGTGCTATTCAAGCTCATGATTTGGTGACTGAATTATTTTCTCTTTCCCTCCCATTTTATGAATAGAACAGATTATATCTAATTGAAACCTTCAGTCAGAAAGTAATCAGGCTAACATGGTTAATAGCAGGAATTTCTATTGAAACATCATCACAAATTAAATTAATATGATATTTATTTGCTAAATAAGAAATCTGCTGTTGTTATCAAAAGTACAATTCTCCTTTTAAATTGGATATAAAAGTAAGAAAAATTACAGATTTTAAGATATTTTTCTTGGTGTGAGCCTATGTTCAAATACACTTTCAGTGTATTGTTCTTAGTACCTTTGTATATCTTGTTTAAAATCATGAATAAAATGTTTGAGCCAATCGGTGATAGAGCTACATTTTTGTTCTCCAGGGAATGTGATGAAAAATGGCAATCCACTCCAGTATTCTTGCCTGGAGAATCCCATGGACGGAGAAGCCTAGTAGGTTACAGTCCACGGGGTCGCAAAGAGTCGGACACGACTGAGCGACTTCACCTTCACCTTCACCTTCATGCATTTTAGAGGGAAAATTTAAGAGTCTGTGACTTCCTATTGTAGCAATATGCACTTAAAAGAATGGAATCAGTGGTAAGATTCATTAGAAAAAAAATTAGTCCATTTACAAGTGGAATAGAGAGTATTTTTGACATCTGTATTCTGGTAAAAAAGTAAAGCCAATTATTTAATATAATGATATAGTGAACATAATAGTAGTAATATCATCATAAAGATCACAAAAGCACTATATTGTAATTGACATAAACATGGCACATAACATTTACACAGTATATATGCTACAATCTAGAATACTCTGTTTCCCCTATTTACACAGATGGACAACTTAAATTTAGTTGTCTCTAAACCTCTCCCCACTGCTTTCCCATTTCATAGGAGCTGTGCAGTCTGGGAAAGATCAGTTTTCATTTCAGTCCCAAAGAAGGGCAGCCAAAGAACATTCAAACTACAGCACAATTGAACTCACCTCACACACTAGCAAAGCAATGTCCAAAACTCTCCAAGCCAAGCTTCAAAAGCACGTGAACTGTGAATCTCCAGATGTTCAAGCTGGATTTCGAAAAGACAGAAGAACCAGTGATCAAATTGCCAACATCCGTCTGATCATTGAAAAAGCAACAAGAGTTTCAGAAAAACATCTTCTTCTGCTTTGCTGACTATGCCAAATCTTTGACTGTGTGGATCACAATAAACTGTGGAAAATTCTGAAAGAGATGGGAATACCAGACCACCTGACCTGCCTCTTGAGAAACCTATATGCTGGTCAGGAAGCAACAGTTAGAACTGGACATGGAAAAACAGACTGGTTCCAAATAGGAAAAGGAGTACGTCAAGGCTGTATATTGTCACCTTGCTTATTTAACTTGTATGCCAGACTGGATGAAACAAAAGCTGGAATCAAGATTGCGGGGAGACATAGCAATAACCTCAGATATGCAGACGATACCACCTTTAACGGCAGAAAGCGAAGAAGAACTGAGAACTTTTTGATAAAAGTGAAAGAGGAGAGTAAAAACGTTGGCTTAAAATTCAATTTTCAAAACACAAACATCATGGCATCCAGTCCCATCACTTCATGGCAAATAGATGGTGAAACAATGGAAACAATGAGAGACTTTATTTTTTTGGTCTTCAAAATCAGATGGTGAAAATCAAACTGCAGATGGTGACTGCAGCCATGAAATTAAAAGATGCTTGCTCCTTGGAAGAAAAGTTATGACCAACCTAGACAGCATATTAAAAAGCAGAGACATTACTTTGCCAACAAAGGTCTGTCTAGTCAAGGCTATGGTTTTTCCAATAGCCATGTATGGATATGAGAGTTGGACTATAAAGAAAGCTGAGCATTGAAGAATTGATGCTTTTGAACTGTAGTGTTGGAGAAGACTCTTGAGAGGCCCTTGAACTGCAAGGAGGCCCAACCAGTCCATCCTAAGTGAGATCAGTCCTAGGTGTTCATTGAAAGGACGGATGCTGGAGCTGAAACTCCAATACTTTGGCCATCTGATAAGAAGAACTGACACCCTGGAAAGACCCTAATGCTGGGAAGGATTGAAAGGAGGAGGAGAAGGGGCTGATCGAGGATGAGATGGTTGGATGGCATCACTGACTCGATTGACCTGAATTTGAGTAAGCCCCAGGAGTTGGTGATGGACAGGGTAGCCTGGCCTGCTGCACTCCATGGTGTCACAAAGAGTCAAACATGACTGAGCAACTGAACTGAACTGAACTGTAAAGTCTGGGAAGGTCTGATTGATCTAAAGCATTCAAAATGTGGTATTGCCTGACAAGACTGACTGGTTCTGAGGTGGATCAGGATCTGAAATTTTAGGGGATTATGGAATACAGTGGGGGCTTCCTTTATGGTTCAGATGGTAGAGAATCTGCCTGCAATGTAGGAGACCTGGCTTCCATCCCTGTGTTGGGAAGATTCCCTTGAGGAGGGCATGGCAACTCACTCCATTATTCTTGGCTGGAGAATCTCGAATCTCGATGGACAGAGGAGCCTGGCAGGCTGCAGTCTATGGGGACCCTAAGAGTTGGACACCACTGAGCACAGCACAGCACAGGACACAGTGGAACTATTGCAGTGTTTGGTTACAAGGAGAAGAGCCAAAGTCAAAAAAAATAAACAGTTCAGACACAAAGGAGGGCAAAGAAGAAAGGGTGACTGGGCAGCAGACCAGCATTCTAAATGACAATAAAACCTAAAATATCCTTCCTCTGGACTTTTCAGGTACATGCACCAATATATCTCTTAGGTGGATTGTCTCCTGTTTGCAGCTGAAAGTTTCCTATGCTGGTCTTGAACTGCATTTATTGAATGATTCTCCACCAGCTATTTAGTCTGTTCATAAATGCAGTTGGTAACATCTCTTAAGCTATTGATCAAATCTCTTGTCATGTCAGCTCTACTTCTAATTTTAAATTTATGTATTTCAAAATATTCTTTCATTTTTGCTTAGTTTAGGTTAATTTGAGTTAAATTTACTCCATCCTAGTAATTTCTCTTTAAATCACTTATCACCATCTGAATTTATTGTAATAATTGGTTTATTAATTGTCTAGTCCCAATAGACCAAAAGCTTCATGAGATGAGGGATCATTACATTGTGAAGAAACTAAAATACTTTATAACATAAAGGATAGACTCAAGAAGTATTTGAGGGATGAATGACTTGGCAAAAAAAAAAAATCAAAACTTTAGAAAATGTGCTAGATGTCAAAATAAATGTAACTGTATAGGAGTTTGGAAAGAAAGCAAAATAAAAAGAAAATACTATTGAGATTTTTTTTTTTTAGCTGAATTACAAATGAGTTAATTTCACTAAGGAGATGATGGTTTAGGTCTAGTGTAAAGATAACTTATGCAAAAAAAAAAAAAAACCCAGAAATTATTTAAGCCTTTTTTTTGTATTTTAGGCAAACAATCAGAAGTCTGAAAGAGTAATTATTTCATAATTATTATTTCATAAAATAGTTGCACCTGTCAGCCTGTTTTCATTTTATGGAAACTCTCAATTGTATAATGGGACAATTCCCCTTTCCAGACTAGCAACCATCAATTTTGGAGCCAAATTCTGGATACATGAGTTTTGCCATCAAGGTATGTTCCCCAAGGGATCCATGATCACTCTCTCTGCTCCACAAATCAAACTTACATGTAAAATAAGATATGATGTGAGGAAGCACTTATTTTTCTAGAAATGTCTCTTACTTTTGGTCAGTTTTATTAACAGCAGAATAAAAACAACCTAAAGAGACTTACTATATATTGTTTGTAACAGATACTTTGCAATAGCTTTCAAGAAAACACATTTTCAAATATGCACACACTAGGTACATGGTACACTATGTACATTGTTGATACTTCATGGTCCTCACTCCTTACCACTCACTTTAAAATAAGTCAGATTCTTAGGTATGATGCTTTGCTCCCTTAGTCTCTCCCTGGTCTGGCTGATAAAATGACAGACTATCATAGTGAGTCACAGTGCTAGTCAGTGGAGCACCAGAATGAGGGTGTACCATTTGCATGGCTTCCTTCTTCTAACGATCCAAAGAGGCAAAACAGAGAGAACTCATAGTCTGAGTCCTCTCTCTCTCTCAATCTCTTGCGCTTGAGTGACAGCTAACCTTGGATCCATTGTTCTCGATGGAGAGGCTCAAGGAAGACAACATGTACCAGCTGCAGTAGGGTGATCACTTGCCTTGGTAAGTGAGCTGCTCTGGTGCAGGAAGGCATACACAAGGCTGGACTGACCCTGTGTACAAATGCACTGCTCTAAGACTCTGGTTAGTCCTCGAAACAAAATAGATGAAACAGGCCTATGTATAGTTTCCATTCAGGATGACCTAACATAGGGAGAAAGTTTATCTGAGATCAGCTCATGCCGATAGAGTTCTGTACTGAATTTTGGAGCCAAAGTTCTAGCTATTATAACTGACATTTTGTCCTTGACTATATCTCAGGGACCTCAAAGAGAGAAAGAGGTAGTTCTGGCCAATAGTTAAATCTGATTACCCTTATATCCCCTTGACAAATACATTACATTAAGAACTCATACTTCTAATATTTGAAACAACAGGTCTAAATGGGAACTGCAGTGGTTTTCCCAAAAAGAATGACAACCTGCCCCTTCTCACCACTGTCATTACTGATTCTTCTAATCTGCTCCACACTTTTCCTTTTCTTTCATAACAGATACCACACTTAATGTTATATAAATAAGATGTTAAAATATATAATGTTATATAATATGTATTACCTTTTTATTCATCCCTTCTTCTATTAAATTTAAGTTCCATGAGGAGTTGTTTCTTTGTCTTACTTACTGATGTATTCAAGGAATCTAGAATACACATTATATTTAGATGCCCAATAAATATTTATAGAAAGAATTATTAATAAATAGTTTTTGAGCTATATTTCTTCAACTGCAGAATACTCAAAGGCTACATTTAAGAAACAGATATTTATAAACCTTAAATTCCAATCCCAAAGAAAGGCAATGACAAAGAATGCTCAAACTACCGCACAATTGCACTCATCTCACACGCTAGTAAAGTAATGCTCAAAATTCTCCAAGCCAGGCTTCAGCCGTGAACTTCCAGATGTTCAAGCTGGTTTTAGAAAAGGCAGAGGGACCAGAGATCAAATTGCCAACATCCGCTGGATCATCGAAAAAGCAAGAGTTCCAGAAAAACATCTATTTCTGCTTTATTGACTATGCCAAAGCCTTTGACTGTGTGGATCACAAAAAACTGTGGAGAATTCTGAAAGATGGGAATACCAGACCACCTGACCTGCCTCTTGAGAAATCTGTATGCAGGTCAGGAAGCAACAGTTAGAACTGGACATGGAACAACAGACTGGTTCCAAATAGGAAAAGGAGTCCGTCAAGGCTGGATATTGTCACCCTGCTTATTTAACTTGTATGCAGAATACATCATGAGAAATGCTGGACTGGAAGAAGCACAAGCTGGAATCAAGATTGCCGGGAGAAATATCAATAATCTCAGATATGCAGATGATGACACCCTTATGGCAGAAAGTGAAGAGGAACTAAAAAGCCTCTTGATGAAAGTGAAAGAGGAGAGTGAAAAAGTTGGCTGAATGCTCAACATTCAGAAAACGAAGATCATGGCATCTGGTCCCATCACTTCATGGGAATTAGATGGGGAAACAGTGGAAACAGTGTCAGAGTTTATTTTGGGGGGCTCCAAAATCACTACAGATGGTGATTGCAGCTATGAAATTAAATGACGCTTACTCCTTGGAAGAAAAGTTATGAACCACCTAGACAGCATATTGGAAAGCAGAGATATTACTTTGCCAACAAAGGTCCATCTAGTCAAGGCTATGGTTTTGCCAGTGGTCATGTATGGATGTGAGAGTTGGACTATGAAAAAAGCTGAGTGCCAAAGAATTGATGCTTTTGAACTGTGGTGTTGGAGAAGACTCTTGAGAGTCCCTTGGACTCCAAGGAGATCCAACCAGTCCATCCTAAAGAGATCAGTCCTTGGTGTTCTTTGGAAGGAATGATGCTAAAGCTGAAACTTCAGTACTTTGGCCACCTCATGCGAAAAGTTGACCCATTGGAAAAGACCCTGATGCTGGGAGGGATTGGGGGCAGAAGGAGAAGGGGACGACAGAGGATAAGATGGCTGGATGGCATCACTGTCTAAATGGACATGAGTTTGGGTGAACTCCAGGAGGTGGTGATGGACAGGGAGGACTGGCGTGCTGCAATTCATGGGGTCGCAAAGAGTCAGACACGACTTAGCGAATGAAGTGAATTGAACTGAATATTATGCTAGATCTCATAATGACTTTTAATGTTTCTATATCTTATTCACAATGTTTATTCAAAGTACATTTGTGAATTTATTGAATATGTCCTGCAGCCTTTTTTGGTCTTATCTCACTTATACCATTGACTCACTTTAAAAAAAAAAACAAAAAAAAAATCTTTCCTGAATTCAGTATAACAATCAGTATAATAAATTTCAAATTGCTGTTTGAACTGATTTTTTGTTTGTTTGTTTGTTTTGACCTAAAAACACTAGTTTGCTGTTGGTTTGTGACTATGGTTTTGTTGATCTATGCTGAGTATTGACTTTCACATTAAACTGCACTTTCTATTTGTTGTTATTGAAAACATTAGCAAACAAACTGACTTAGCAGGACATAAATCCACATGGAGAATTAAGTAGCTTTACTAACTGGCTTTTGTAAGGGTCCCTTACTTTTTTTCATAAAACCCTAGGGAAGTTTCACTTGTGTCCACGCAAGCAGGAAGTGCAAAGGAATAGTACTTTGTAACTGTCTATGGAAGTCTTCCTGTCATAAGCTCCTAATAGCAATTTTAGCAATTTTACTTCTCAGTTTCCGTGAGTAATGACTCTGGATAAGCCATTATTCATGAGTAAGTAATATGATTACGCAGGAAAACATACACAAAGGAACACTCCAGCAAAGAATGAGATTCATACAAACTTCTATATCAGGTCTATGATCTTTGTTAGCAAAATTCCCCTCCAATAAAGTTCAGCCAGTGCCCTGACTACATATAACTGGGATGGATGCCTTGTAAATAAAATAGGACATAGATACAAGAGAAACAAGGAAATGAACATCACACTGGGGGCAAATTCAGGATAGTTCCATTTTAGCCCATTAAGACTAGGCTCAAGATAAATGCACTAACATGTAGTTCAGAGGAAATTATCACATAAATTCTGACAGTTTTACTAAGAAGAATTAAATTGTGACCTAACTATTCAGTAAGGAGTTTCTCATGGTCAGATTTTAGTAACTATCTATCTGTGGAGACTTGCATCCCTATAAGAGACATACAGGCTGGAGTAAATTGTGATAGGCATGTAGGATTCTATTAGAAATTATTCAGTGGAGGAATCAGGTTTCAGGAGCCCTTCATGGGTTGCTTTCTCTTTTTTTTTTACAACACTCTACCCATGCCTTTAGTCATTTTTCTTTATTCTCAGATCTCTCCTATCTATTTATGCAAGTTGATCAGTAAATAGTAATGGAAAAATTACTTTTTGTGTTAAAAAATAATAAATCTTTGACTCAAATGGGTCAAGACATAACTAAAAAACTCTTTATAAACATTCAGATATATTTGGAATTGTTCTGATGTTAATACTATTTCATGAAATTTCACAAGTTGTAAAAAGCCAAGAATAAAGAGTATCACACTGATAAGCATAAGACTCCAATAATATATCATTATTACTAACATGTAAAATTGCAGAATATTTACTTTGTCTGTTTGAGATAATGGAATCACTTCTGGATATCTTTGTTTGAGATAACAAAATCACATCCACATGTTGCAAGCACATCTAAGTCTTAATCTCCTGCTGCACTTAACTCACCATCCAATTCATCATGCCATCTCTCTTTTCAACTGTAGCTCTTTCTGCTCAGGTGCCAGGCTTCACAGGTGGCACCAATGATAAAAAATCACTTGCCAATGCAGAGGTGCAAGAGATGTGAGTTCAATCTCTGGACTGGGAAGATCCTCTGGAGTAGGAAATTGCAAACCTGCTCCAATATTCTTGACTGGAAAATTCCGTGGACAGAGGAGCCTGGCAGGCTATAGACTATGAGACTGCAAAGAGTCAGACTTGGCAACTGAACAACCACCACCCAGGTGCCACCATCTTTGCTGGCTACTTCCAGGCCTTCCTGGCTTTCTAGAATAGAGATATGGATGGAACCAGTAGAGATATTCTTTCTTCTGCTCCACTTACACCTGAGGGTTCATGGAATATAGCTTCAAAGAGGTCTGACCTTTGTAATATAAATCTTTTCTTAAAATTAAACAATCATTGCCTGTTACATAAAAATGTAGCAGGGATAATGTTCCATACAACCTCTGAGTGCAACAGAGAGAATGAAGTTTTTGGTTCCATAATAATACTAAACAATTACATCACAAAGAATTGTATGTCAAAATGTAATCAGAACCTAAAAATAAATATCATTTTGTTAATAAACATTACAATCTCTAGCAACTGGCTACAAATTTTATTATTGTTTTATGAAAATATGTGTTCATTTTTAATGATATATCAACTGAGTGGTAACTACCAACTGGAAATCATAATATAGTAAGCAACTATAACAAAACTTTCCATACTAATTGCTTTAAATGTATTAAGTGTGAAAATGCTTTGAGTGTCAATTCTGCTGGTAATTCTAGGAGAGAAATAAGAGAATGTTCTCTTTCTATGGATTATATAGAAATATTTCTATATATCCTATTATGCCCACTCCCAGTAACTTTTGTTTCCAAACAACATTTTAATTAATATTTTCTTAAATTCTTTATTTGATTATAGTACAGATGTAACAGTCATTCACCAGGCTTACCAAAGCTTGTATGTAGAATACGTGCCAAGGTCTTGCAAGTTCTTCCTGTATGGTGTGGTGCTTAAAAGAATAACACCCATGGGGATTAATCTCAGGAATTTTTTGGCAGTTCTTAAAGTTTCTTCCATATAGTTTGGAATTAACCATATTCCTCAACTCTGTTAAAAAAGGTGAAATTCCATTTTCAGCCAAGTCAGCTTCTTGTCTGGTCAATTTAGAGTTTTAGCATTCTCCCCTTTCTTCCAAGAAACCAGAAACACATATTCTCAAGTGATATCCAACTAGAAGATTAATCATGCCTGAGAAATCTAGGATACCAATCAAAGTTTGTGAAATTTCATATTTAAAATTCAGTGCCTTGGATATCGTGCAATGCTACAGTAAGCTCTGCCTTATACATTAAAATATGTGATAAATGCAGAGTCAAATAGTATTTCAAATAAGAAATCTTGACTTTAAATAATTCATTTCTCACTTTTTTATTATCTTAGAAAAAAGTCTTTTACAGTTGAAATGCAATTAGTATTATTAAAAAATCAAGTGCACCTTTTTGGGGAGTATTATGCATCTTTTTTTTTTTTTTTTTTTGTATAGTTCTTCTGTGTTTTCTTGCCACCTCTTCTTAATATTTTCTGCTTCTGTTAGGTCCATACTACTTCTGTCCTTTATCAAGCCCATCTTTGCATGAAATGTTCCCTTGGTATCTCTAATTTTCTTAAAGAGATCTCTAGTCTTTCTCATTCTGTTCTTTTCCTCTATTTCTTTGCATTGATCACTGAGGAAGGCTTTCTTATCTCTCCTTGCTATTCTTTGGAATTCTGCATTCAAATGCTTATACCTTTCCTTTTCTCCTTTGCTTTTCCCTTCTCTTCTTTTCACAGCTATTTGTAAGACCTCCTCAAACAGCCATTTTGCTTTTTTGTATTTCTTTTCCATGGGGATGGTCTTGATCCCTGTCTCCTGTACAATGTCAGGAACCTCCGTCCATAGTTCATCAGGCACTCTGTCCAGCAGATCTAGTCCCTTAAATCCACTGTATAATCATAAGGGATTTGATTTAGGTCATACCTGAATGGTCTAGTGGTTTTCGCCACTTTCTTCAATTTAAGTCTAAATTTGGCAATAAGGAGTTCATTATCTGAGCCACAGTCAAGCTTATGCCCCAACCAGTCACACTGAAGAAGCTGAAGTTGAACGATTCTATGAAGACCTACAAGACCTTTTAGTCCTTTTCATTATAAGGAACTGGAATGCAAAAGTAGGAAGTCAAGAAACACCTGGAATAACAGGCAAATTTGGCCTTGGAGTATGGCATGAAGCAGGGCAAAGGCTAATTAATAGAGATTTGCCAAGAGAACGCACTGGTCATAGCAACCACCCTCTTCCAACAACACAAGAGAAGACTCTACACATGGACATCACCAGATGGTCAACAATGAAATCAGACTGATCATATTCTTTGCAACCAAAGATGGAGAAGCTCTTTACAGTCAGCAAAAAGAAGACCAGGCGCTGACTGTGGCTCAGATCATGAACTCCTTATTGCCAAATTCAGCTTCATGACCCAGATAATCACGATGGTGTGATCACTCACCTAGAGCCAGACATCCTAGAATGTGAAGTCAAGTGGGCCTTACAAAGCTTCACTATGAACAAAGCTAGTGGATGTGATGGAATTCCAGTTGAACTATTTCTAATCCTGAAAGATGATGCTGTGAAAGTGCTACACTCAATAGGCCAGCAAATTTGGAAAACTCAGCAGTGGCCGCAGGACTGGAAAAGGTCAGTTTTCATTCCAATACCAAATAAAGGCAATGCCAAAGAATGCTCAAACTACTGCACAATTGCACTCATCTCACACGCTAGTAAAGTAGTGCTCAAAAATTCCCAAGCCAGGCTTCAGCAATAGGGGAACCATGAGCTTCCAGATGTTCAGGCTGGTTTTAGAAAAGGCAGAGGAACCAGAGATCAAATTGCCAACATCTGCTGGATCATCAAAAAAGCAAGAGAGTTCCAGAAAAACATCTACTTCTGCTTTATTGACTATGCCAAAGCCTTTGACTGTGTGGCTCACAATAAACTGTGGAAAATTCTGAAAGAGATGGGAATACCAGACCACCTGACCTG
>SJYX01010245.1:271807-282039 GCA_006410675.1 Oreotragus oreotragus
TGTGTATAAGAGACAGGTCGTGTCCGACTCTTTGCGACCCCATGAATCGCAGCACGCCAGGCCTCCCTGTCCACCACCATCTCCCGGAGTTCACTCAGACTCACATCCATCGAGTCCATGATGCCATCCAGCCATCTCATCCTCGGTCGTCCCCTTCTCCTCCTGCCCCCAATCCCTCCCAGCATCAGAGTCTTTTCCAATGAGTCAACTCTTCGCATAAGGTGGCCAAAGTACTGGAGATAAAGAAAAAATAAAAATGTGGAAAAAAAAAAAAAGCCCTGGTTGCCCAAAGGTGGTCATGTCCTGCCAAAGGGAAGAAGGAGAGATTGACTAGTGGAGAAACATCTGTGCTATTCAGGGAGATCTTCTTAGATCAAATATGACTTTGTTTTTGTCTTCAAAGAGTTTGGATGTTGCAGGTAAGTATTCCCCTTGGCATTACATTGTTGAATTTAGAAGTGGAAAGGAAAAAGTGACTTCTGTTACACCATTAGGCGTGGCTAATGAAGAGCTACTGTCCTAGCAGCCTCTTAACTGGTGAAGCAATTTTTAAAAAGTTTTTTTTTAATTGGTGGAAAATTGCTTTACAGTTTTGTGCTGGTTTATGCCATAATACAACATGAATCAATCATAATTATATATATATATATATATATCCCTTCCCTCCTGAGCCTCTCTTCCCTCCCCCGCCCCCATCCCACCCCTCTAGGTCATCACAGAGCACCAGGCTGGGCTCCTTGTGTTATTTAGCAAATTCCCGCTATCTGCTTTACACGATTGTGTATATATGTTAATGTCTCTTCCTCAATTAGTCCCTCCCTCACCTTCCCTCTCTGTGCCCACAAGTCTGTTCTCTACTAGGATCTTTAGTACCATTTTTCTAGAGTCTATATATATTGTGTTAATATACAGTACTTGCTTTTCTCTTTCTGACTTACTTCACTCTGTATCGGAGGCTCTGGGTTCATTCACTTCACTACAGTTGACTCAAATGCACTCCTTTTTATGGCTGAGTAATATTCCATTGTATAAATGTGCCACAGCTTCTTTATCCATTCATCTGTCAGTGGATATCTAGGTTGCCTCCATTCCCTGGCTATTGTAAATAGTGCTTCAGTGAACACTGGAGTACATGTGTCTTTTTTTTTTTTTTAATCTTTTTTTAAAACTGTTATTTTTACTTTATTTTACTTTACAGTACTGTATTGGTTTTGGCATACATTGACATGAATCTGCCATGGATGTACATGAGCTCCCAAACATGAACCCCGCTCCCACCTCCCACCTCACATCATACCTCCGGATCATCCCCGTGCGAATTGTGGTTTTTCTCAGGGTATATGACCTTTAGTGGGATTGTTGGATTATTTAGTAGATTTATTCCTAGTTTTTAAAGGAATCTCTGTACTGTTTTCCATAATGATTGTATCAGTATACATTCCCACCAGAAGTACAAAAGGGTTCACTTTTCTCCACACCCTCTCTAGCATTTATTGTTTGTAGATTTTTTGATGATGGCCATTCTGAGTTGTATGAGGTTTTGATTTGTATTCCTCTAATAATGAGAGATGTTGAGCATCTTTTCATGTGTTCATTGGCCATCTGTATATTTTCTTTGGCGAAATGTCTGTTTGTTTCACCCATTTTTTGACTGAGCTATTTCTTTGTCTGATATTGAGCTGCATGAGCTGCTAATATATTTTGTTTATTAACCCTATGTCAGTTGTTTCACTTACAATTATTTTCTCCCATTCTTTTCATCTTGTTTTTAGTTTCCTTTGCTGTGCAAAAGCTTTTAAGTTTAATTAGGTCCCATTAGTTTATTTTTGTTTTTATTAGTCTAGGAAGTGGGTGAAAGAGGATCTTGCTGTGATTTATGCAAAAGACTATACTGTCTTTGGTTTCCTCCAAGAGCTTTATAGTTTTTGGCCATACCTATAAGTCTTTAATCCATTTTGAGTTTATTTTTGTGTCTGGTTTCAGGAAGTATTCTAGTTTCATTCTTTTACATGTAGCAATCCAGTTTTCTCAGCACCACTTATTGAAGAGGCTGTCTTTTCTCATTGTATATTCTTGCCTCCTTTGTCAAAGATAAGGTGCCCATAGGTGTGTGGGTTTATCTCTGGGCTTTATATCTTGTCCCCTTGGTCTGTATTTCTGTTTCTGTTCCAGTACCATACTGTCTTGATGACTATTAGCTTTGTAGTATAGTCTGAAGTCAGGAGAGTTGAATTTTCCAACTCTGTTTTTCTTTCTCAAGATTGCTTTGTCTATTCAGGGATTTCGTGTTTCCAAACAAATTATGAATATTTTTTGTTCTGGTTCTATGGATGTACCATTGGTAGCTTGATAGAGATTACATTAAATCTGTAGATCGCTTTGGGTAGTATGGTAGCTTTCAAAATACCGATTCTTCTAATCTAAGAACATAGTAAATCTCTCCATCTGTTTATGTTGTCTTTGATTTCCTTGATCTGTGTCTTACAGTTTTCTGCATACAGGTCTTATAGTTCTTTAAATAGGTTTATTCCTAGATATTTTATTCTTTTGTTGCAATGATGAATGGAACTGTTTCCTTAATTACTCTTTCTGAGTTTTCATTGGTAGTATATAGTCATGCAAGGAATTTCTGTGTATTAATTTTATATCCTGTGACTTTACTAAATTTATTGATTAGCTCTGGTAGATTTTTAGTGGTACCCTTAGGGTTTTGTATGTACAGTATCATGTCATCTGCAAACAGTGAGTTTTGCTTCTTCTTTTCCGATCTGGATTTCTTTTATTTCTTTTTCTTCTTTGTTGCCATGGCTAGACTTCCAAAACTATATTGAGTAATAGTGGTGAGAGTGGGCACCCTTGTCTTGTTCCCGATCTTAAAGGAAAAGCTTTCAGTTTCTCATCATTGAGAATAATGTTTGCTGTGGGTTTGTCATATATGGTCTTTATTATGTTGAGGTGTGTTCCTTCTATGCCAATTTCCTGGACATTTTTTTTTTCTATCATAAATGGATGTTGAATCTTGTCAAAAGTTTTCTCTGCATCTACTGAGATGATCATGTTTTTTCTTTCAGTTTGTTAACATGGTGTATCACACTGATCGATTTGCATATATTGAAGAATCCTTGTATCCCTGGGATAAATCTCACTGGATCATGATGTATAATTCTTTTAATGNGAAAAGCATCAGATACCGAGTATATATGTAATATTAGAACTCAGAAAAAGTACAAATAGATTATTGGGAAAAAGTACTGACACAATTGCAAAGTACGAGATCACTTCTTAATTACAGATGGAAATGCAGATCCTTAAAATGAGGAAATTTTATGGTTAACATAGTAAAATAACCATCACTCATAGTCTCCTCAATAATAGAATAAACAGATATAATTCCTCCTGATGTGATACAAAAGTAAATGTAAACCAATATAGCATTGCTGCCAAAATGAATCCAAAATGAATCTACACATGAAGAAACTAGAAAGTACATTCAATATGCCTGCTAAGTTGCTTCAGTCATGTCTGACTCTTTGCAATCCCATGGACTGTAGCTCACCAGGCTCCTCTGTTCATGGATTCTCCAGGCAAGAAAATTGGAGTGGGTAGCCATACCATTCTCCAGGGGATCTTCCCAACCCAGGGACTGAATACAGGTCTCCTGCATTGCAGGTGGATTCTTTACCTCTGAGCCACCAGGGAAGCCCATACATACACATATGAGATGTTTTTAGAAAGCAACAGGCCTCAACTCATCAAAAATGTCACTGTCAAGAAAAACAAACACTACAGGAGAAGGGGTAGCTGCTCTAGATTTAAGGAGACTAAAGACATAAACAAATGCAATGCTTGTCACTTCAGTGGATCCTGGGCCAATTTTTTTTTTTTTTAATTGAGAACAGTTAGAAAAATGTGAATATGGACTAAAAATTAGGTAATACTGAGACACTGCTACATACAGGAGAATGACAATCTTGTTACTAACATATAGGAAAATATCCTTTTTCTTAAGAAAATACTTTATGGTAAGATTTATGGATGTGCAACCATGATGTATATAATTTACTTTCAAATGGTTCAGAGTCAGAAAATGTGGCAAAATGTTGACAATTGGTGAGGGGTGGTCATTGTACTATACTATTCTTTCCATTTTCTTAGAACTGTAAAATATTTTCAAGACAAGGTGGAAATAAAAATAATATGTTAAATGTCTAGCAAAGTGCTAGATACATACCAAGTACATAAGATTTCACGTATGGTATCATGTCCTGGGTCTCATAGTTTCTGACAAGTTCCTATGAATCAGCCTTCCCTAAAACCTCAATAAATGATGTCCCTAACTTATTGTGGAGACCTGGAGTATATTTTCCTATACCCTCCCAGAGTTATCAAAAAAGAAGTTTCAAATATATCTAATAACCTTATTTTATGATATGAATATAAAGCAAGTAGAATAAAGTTTTCCATCAAAGTGATTACATTTTGAAATTTTTGAAAGGGCAAGCATGTTTCATAAAATATTAATATATATAAAGCATTTTATTTTCTCATATGCTATAGTGATGAGGCCTAGACAGACTCATAACTGGAAGCCTGAAATATAATTCAATTCTACTGCAATGAAACTAAATAAATTCCTCCCTTTATCCATTCATAGACAAGTGCACACTGTCTTCTGGCAGAGACTCCCACAGAATGGAAAGGCAGATAAGTAGACAGGATGAATATATTACTCTTCCATATATCCTACAGGGAAGAATGTGGTGCAACAATAAAGAACCAGTTACACATAAACCTATTAAGCAGAAGACATAAAATTACAATTATCTAAAAGCCTCAGTAAACAAGTGCATTTTATGGCATGACAAAAGCTTACAGAAATGATGAGACAAAGAGTAGAGAGAAAACCTTGGTAAAGATCAGTCACCAAATTCTTTTGCTGTAAAACAGCTGAAATTATGCCCATGACTTGTCCTGCAAAAATAAAATCAAAGTAAAAAATAAAAGACAAACATTTAAAGGAGGCATTTAATCTTGGAGGAGACAAGATCAACATCATTATCATATTCACTCATTGTTTTTGACCAACTCTTATGTAAAATATTCCTATTTTAAAGACACTACATTAAGTATAGAAAATAAAAATTATTATTAGGCTTACTTGTGGTATAGTTTAACAAGGCTATATATGACCCTGTGGTAATTCAAAACACTATATTTATTTATTCATCTATTGAAACTGTTTTCTGAATGATGAACTTTTTAAGATTGGAACTGTGTTTTCTCAAATTTAGCCCAGCATATAAGAAAATTCCTCTCTTATGCACACTCAATAGATATTTACTTAATCAGAAAAATAATAATTCAGTTTAAAAATATAGTTCATTAAGCTCAACTTGGTTTAATATCAAAGGAAGTTTTAGAGAGAGCATATTAGAAAAGAAATACCTGGATTTGATGAATATAAGTTCTTTCAGAGACTAATTTTGAAAAAAAAAACAACAACAACAACCCTGTGCTTAACAACAGAAAAGTACAGAAATATATAAATTTTATTATTTTTGTCATTCAGTTGCTAAGTCATGTCCAACTCTGCGACCCCATGCATTGTAGCACACCAGGATCCTCTGTCCTCCACTATATCCAGGAGGAGTTTGCTCAAATTCATGTCTATTGAGTCAGTAATGCTTTCAAACCATTTCATCCTCTGCAGCCCCCTTCTCCTTTTACCTTCAGTTTTCCCCAGAATTAGTGTTCTTTCCAATGATCGGCTCTTCTCATAACGTGACTCAAGTATTGAGTTTCAGCTTCAGCAACAGTTCTTCCAATGAATATTCAGAGTTGATTTCCTTTAGGATTGACTGGTTTGATCTTGCTGTCCAAGGGGCTCTCAAGAGTCTTCTCAACACCACAGTTCAAAAGCATCAATTCTTCTGTAGTCAGTTGTCTTTATGGTCCAGCTCCGATATCTGTACGTGACTATTGGAAAAACCATAGCTTTGACTATACAGGCCTTTGTTGGCAAAGTGATGTCTCTGCTTTTTCACATGCTGTCTAGGTTTGTTATAATTTTCCTTCCAAGGAGCAAGCATCTTTTAAGTTCATGGCTGCAGTCACTATCCAGAGTGATTTTGGAACCTAAGAAAATCAAATCTATCACTGTTTCCACTTTTTCCCCTTCGATTTGCCACAACATGATGGGACTGGATGTCACAATCTTTTTTTCTTTTTTTAATGTTGAGTTTCAAGCCAGTTTTACATAAATTCTATTATATAGCAGTGTATTTTTAAACACTTCTCTTAATAATACTTTGAAGCTTCTTCTGTCAATATGTTGATGCTGTTTCTCTACCTCTTGAATCTGGGTTAGTCTTTCACCTCTCTGTCTCATGAAGTGCTGAGCTATAGCAAAAGTGATATTGGTCAAACTCTAGACCTTAGGCCTCTAAGACCTTGCAGTATTCTTTACCCTTTGGAAACTCCCTGTAGTCATTTAAGAAAACTCAGGCTATAATTGTGGGATATATGTTTTCATTTATATATAGTTTAGTCAGTTCTAAAGTAAATTTACATAGTAAGGATGCTATTATTTATTATATTAATTAATAATATATTATTTGATTAATAATATTATTAATATATATTATTATTAATCTAGAAAGTGGTTTTAGTGGACTCAGGAAGAAAAGAATAACACCATTACTGAAGGATTAACATCACATTATTTCAATTTCACAGTCACTCACTGTTGATTCTACCCTAGCCTTTTGGAGAAAGAAATTGAATAATTTAACCAGTTAGACAAAGGAATGTGATTAAGAATGCATCACGAGTGCCCCAGCAGCAAAATGATGAAGGCAATTCCAAAATCTACCAATTTCTAGCAGAATTTTTTTTAGCACCCTTCTCTTTATTTTGAATGAAAGTTATTCAGCATATTGATACAGAAGTTAGGCATGAATGGAATGTCTCTAGTCACAGTAGAGGAAAGGGTGTCAACAAGCAGTCCTGGCATAGTTTGCAGTCACGGGCTAGTTCTGAGACACCTCTGTGGTTCTGAATTCCATGCAAGGCACAGTGAAAACAGCTAAAGACTCTTCATGAGTACAGCCTCTGTCTAAATCATATTTAGATTTTTCCTCACTACCAGAATGATGTTTTGTATGACTTAAATCTTAGTTACTATTTAAGAAGTGAATATAGAGGGAAAAGCTAGAGAAAAAATAATAGTAACAAAATAAAAATAGTGGAATCTCAATTTTACGTACACAGCAGTCCCCAACCTTTCTGTCACCAGGAACGGGTTTTGTAGAAGACAATTTTTCCATGGACTGGGGTGGGGGGTGGTTTTGGAATGATTCAAGCTCGTTACATTCATTGTGCACTTTATTTCTGTTATTATTACATCAGTTCCACCTCAGATAATCAGGTAGTAGATTCCAGAGCCCAGGGACTTCCGATGTACTATATGCAGAACAGACTTTTGCTTCTTTCATTTTGCGTTAGAAGTTTCTATGCCTACCTATACATTATGAGGATTCATGATATCTGTGTGATTTTTCTGATTTTATAAAATCTTTTGACACGCAAACTTCTAATTAATGTTCTCTAAAGGAAAACACTGAATGAAAAAGAGGCTGTGTTCTTCCAAGACTGAACCATTCAGGAAAATGTATTTAGAGACCGGGAACTGCAATAATTTTTTCTACTGACTGAGCTTCTGTGTAGTGTTCTACAGCAATATGTACTGAACCGAAATAGCTCTTCCTTTTCATCACTTACCCCAATACCAAGGAATGATTTAAATACTGCAAGGAATAGAAAGAAAGAAAACAATATTTTATCTATTAAAATATATCTCCAAGACTAAAATTTTATTGTGATATTTGCTGCTGATGCTAAGTTGCTTCAGTCGTGTCCGACTCTGTGCGACCTCATAGATGGCAGCCCACCAGGCTCCCCAGTCCCTGGGATTCTCCAGGCAAGAACACTGGAGTGGGTTGTCATTTCCTTCTCCAGTGCATGAAAGTGAAAAGTCAAAGTGAATCTGTGCAGTCATGTCCAACTCTTAGCAACCCCATGGACTACAGCCTACCTGGCTCCTCCATCCATGGGATTTTCCAGGCAAGAGTACTGGAGTGGGTTGCCATTGCTTTCTCTTTGTGATATTTAAATAAACATTTATTTAAGAATAGGAACCATAACTGTCTGTTAACATTATGCAGTTTCCCTTATGGTTGCCAGGGGGAACGGTGCAGGTAGCGGATAGTTAGAGAGCTTGTGATGGACATGTNAGAGTACTGGAGTGGGTTGCCATTGCTTTCTCTTTGTGATATTTAAATAAACATTTATTTAAGAATAGGAACCATAACTGTCTGTTAACATTATGCAGTTTCCCTTATGGTTGCCAGGGGGAACGGTGCAGGTAGCGGATAGTTAGAGAGCTTGTGATGGACATGTACACACGCCTATATTAAAATGGATAACCAACAAGGACCCACAGTACAGCACAGGGAACTCTGCTCAGTGCTACGTGGCAGTCTGGATGGGAGGGGCTTTCAGGAGAATGGATATGTTTAGCTATGAACCTGAAACTATTATAACATTGTTAGTATTATTATAATATTGGTTATACTCCAATATAAAATAAAACGTTTTAAAAAAATAAAATAAAGTAATAATAATTAAAAAAACATTATGTAGTTTCTTGAGTCCAACATCATATCAGCTAGTATCCCTTCCCCATCAGGATCTAGAACCAAGCTATAGTCAGTCACCATGTCCACAAAACACAAATTCATTCACATTATATCAAGAGATACTTGAACATGATTCACTCTTTTTGTAGTATGACATCACAAAACACTTGCAAAGAGAGAAGGAAATAGGACTATGTTGATCCTTCACAGAATTTCCGTTTGGGGGGTTCAAGTTGGGAAACATGCGTACGCCCATGGCAGATGCATGTTGATGTGTGGCAGAACCAATACAATATTGTAAGTAAAAATAAATAAATAAAGAATTTCCATTTGAAATGAGTTTCTGTTTGTCCCACTGAGGCCAGTGTTCATGGCACCAATGTGGAGATCACTAACAGAGCATTTACTTAACAGATGGAATAATACCAAAGTATTTCTTATAGATCACATGAATATCCAGAAACTTCATTGGCAGCAGGATGGGTCTTAAATCCTGACCATCATACACAGATACATATACTGGCTGAATTTTTTAACACACTTGTACCCTTTCTAATATATTTGCACACACACACCTCAGTCACCTGGTAGGTGGAAAGAAGGCACTAGGAAAACAATGAAGATATATCTACCAAATCAATTTTTAGTGAAAAATAAAGTATAGCAGAAAAACACTAGGGAACAAGGAAATGCAGATGGAGAAAGACAAATTATGATACTAATGATAATGACAGTGATAAAAATAATGAGAATAATAATGAACATTCCTTTGTATGATATATCTCATGTAAGGAACTCATAAGGGACTCAGCATATGAAAAACAGATTGCATATTAACAGTTCATCATATGGGAAATTGTTGTGGATAATTGAAGGAAACACAGTTTATAAGATAGTAAGATGAGAAGAAAGGAAGAACTCACTCTTTTAAAAAGGTAGTCAGAAAGGACCTTAGTAGGTGCCACGGGCCCAGGTGAGGGAGGGCAGGTGGGGAAGTGGGTGAGAGGAAGAGCACTTAGTGTTTAATGAGGACAGAGTTTCAGTTTAGGACAGTGAAAAATCTGGGAGATGAGTGATTGTGGGAGTGCAGAACAATGTAATTGTACTGTCACTGAAATGTACAGTTAAATTGGTTAAAAGAATATGTTTTATATTATGTGACTTTTACCACAATACAGAGCCAGATAGTAAATATTTTAGCCCTTACAGGCCATGTGATCTCTGCTGCAACCACTCAACTCTGTCATAACAGGAAGGCAGCAGTCCATAATACATAAACAAATGAGTGTTTCTCTGTTCCAATAAAACATTTATTTCTGGACAGTTCAGTTCAGTCACTCATTCGTGTCCAACTCTTTGTGACCCCACATTAGGCTTCCTTTTCCATCACCAACTCCTAGAGCCTACTCAAACTCGTGTCAACAGTGTTGGTAATGCCATCCAACCATCTCATCTTCTGTCGTTCCGTTTTCCTCCTGCCTTCAATCTTTCTCAGCATCAGGGTCTTTTCCAGTGAGTCAGTTCTTTGCATCAGGT
>SJYX01010246.1:8788-63664 GCA_006410675.1 Oreotragus oreotragus
AAGCAGAAATAGTGATTCTAATTAGCACATTGACAGAAACCACACAAGTATGCTTCCCTGGTGGCTCAGATGGTAAAGAACCCACCTGCAATGCAGGAGACCCAATTTCAATCCGTGGGTCGGAAGATCCCCTGGAGGAGGAAATGGCAATCCACTCCAGTATTCTTGCCTGGAGAATTCCATGGACAGAGAAGCCTGGCGGGCTACAGTCCACAGGGTAGCAAAGAGTCAGACATGACTGAGCAAATAACACACACAAGTAGATCCATATAATCGCACACTTCACCTACTCGTAGCTTAATGGTGTTCCATCCTTGTTTACTTTGCCCTTGTTTCCCTTTCAGCTTGAATGAGCACAACTTTTGAAGTCTTTAATTTATGACTTTTTTAACTTAAGCAAGCCCTGCTGCTGCTGCTGCTAAGTCACTTTAGTCGTGTCCGATTCTGTGTGACCCCATAGACGACAGCCCACCAGGCTCCCCCGTCCCTGGGATTCTCCAGGCAAGAACACTGCAGTGGGTTGCCATTTCCTTCTCCAATGCATGAAAGAGAAAAGTGAAAGTGAAGTCGCTCAGTCTGTCCGACTGATAGTGACCCCATGGACTGCAGCCCACCAGGCTCCTCCGTCCATTGGATTTTCCAGGCAAGAGTACTGGGGTGGGGTGCCATTGCCTTCCCCGGCAAGCCCTGCTAGAGGGTGACAGATGGTGAATGTCAAAAACCCAGAGAGAGGGTTTTTGTTTAGCCTTTGATTTTTGTTTTGTTTTTTAAGCCAGAGAAATGTCCGATTGTGCTCATAGTTTGTTGGAGAAGGCAATGAAACCCACTCCAGTGTTCTTGCCTGGAGAATCCCAGGGACAGGGGAGCCTGGTGGGCTGCCGTCTATGGGGTCGCACAGAGTTGGACACGACTGAAGTGACTTAGCAGCAGCAGGAGCAGAAGGAGAAAATTATTTCTGTTCTCAAAACACTATAATAATAACAAAAGTAAAACAAAGAACATGGACTTCCCTGGAGGTCTAGTGACTAAGAATCTGCCTGCCATTTCAGGGTACACTGGTTGAATCCCTGGTCCAGGAAGATTCCACATGCCCGTGTGCCACAACCACTGAGCCAGAGCGCTAGAGTCTGTGCTCTGCAACGAGAGAAGCCATCGCAATAAGACTCCTGAGCACTGAAAGTGAAGAACAGCCCCTGTTCACTGCAACTAGAGAATGCCCAAGGGCAGTAACAAAGACCCTTAGCAACCAAAAATGAATAACTAAATAAATCCTTTAAAAAAAATCATTATCATCATCACCACGATGGCACTGATAATGGTGGCAGTGATTACAGCAGCCACCAACCCAAAGGTACGTGTATATGCCAGGCACTGTCTCAGGAAGTATTACTGCATTATTATTTTTTGAGGGGGGTTATACAGTGAGGCATGTGGGATCTTAGTTCCCCCTACCAGGGATCGAACTTGCACCCCTTACATTGGATGCACAGAGTCTTAACTGTTGGACCACCAGGAAAGTCCCATTCCTACATTACTTTATTTAACTTTCATAATAACTTTAAAAGGTAATCATAACTGCTTCCATTTTACAGAAGAGAAAACTGAAGGTAAGATAAACTGATAAATTTTTCCACTGCTACTATGAAGACATAAGCAGCAAGACCCAGGGTCAGAATTTGAATCCGGGCCTCTCCAGCTTCAAGCCCACACAGTAAACTTCTCTATCCTGTGTCGCCACCTCTCCTGCCATATCATTGTACAGTTATTCCACAACTGCAGTTAGTTTGTTCATAAAAATACACATTCTTAAAAACAGTACCCTGTTCTACCTATCTAAAACACAGAGATAATTTCCATTATGTAGGGGTAAACTATAGATTTTATCAATTATCAAAACTTCAGCCATTTCTAAAGAATTGGGAGATGAAAATCTTTTTTGTTTTTTTTAGACAGTCTACTTTCTAATTGCCCAAAATGAAAGTCAGGTTTTCTTGTATATAAAATTCGTAAGGGTTTTTATGCGGTTGTAGCCTAAGGGAAATGGATAAGGAAATGGCAACCCACTCCAGTGTTCTAGCCTGGAGAATCCCAGGGACCAGGGAGCCTGGTGGGCTGCCGTCTATGGGGTCACACAGAGTTGGACACGACTGAGGCGACTTAGCAGCAGCAGCAGCAGCCTAAGGGAAGAGGTACTGCTATGTTGAGAAACCATTAAAGGCTTAATTTTTGTTCTTTAAGAGATTAGGGAAGCTTTGCTCAGTAAATTGGTTTGCTTAAATTGTTTGTGAAAATTTAAAAATTCCCCAAGTTCCTCCAAGCAGAATCAGCTAGTTTCTTATCCTTGTTTCATGCTCTTTCTTTGTACATATTTCTCTTACAGGATAGTACTTCGTATTCAGTGTGGTAACTATCTGTTTCTCTGTGTCCTGGGCCATAGACTAGGCTCCCAGAAAGTGGGGTTAAGACCATTGTACCCTTAGCAGCTAGCACACAACAGTATTTAAAACATATTTACTGATTTAGTGAGTGATTGTAAGGAGTAGAGTAAGAAGACATTTTAAGTAAGTAAGTAAGTAAAGTCACTCAGTCGTGTCCGACTCTTTGTGACCCCATGGACTGCAACCCACCAGGCTCCTCAGTCCATGGGATTCTCCAGGCAAGTACACTGGAGTGGGTTGCCATTTCCTTCTCCAGGGGATCTTCCCGACCCAGGGATCGAACCCAGGTCTCCCATATCAGAGGCAGACGCTTTAACCTCTGAGCTACCAGGGAAGCCCAAGAAAACATTTTACTTTTATATAATTGATGGCTCATTACTAGATTAGTATTCAGTGTTTTGTGAGAATCCTGGCGACCCACTCCAGTACTCTTGCCTGGAGAATCCCCATGGACAGAGCAGCCTGGTGAGCTACAGGCCATGGGGTTGAAGAGTTGGGCCTGATTGAGCAACTAAGCACAGCACAGTGCAGATCTCACTTAAAATGGACATTCAAGGACTCCCCTGGTGGTCCAGTGGTTAGGACTCCACACTTTCACTGCCGAGGAGCAGGAGTTCGATCCCTGGTCAGGGAACTAAGAGCCCAAGTCACACGGGGTGGCCAAAAAAAATTAAATAAATAAAATAAGATGGACATTCTTTTCATTTTTCTAAGTTTATATTGAATGAAATCTATTTTTGCTGGAAGAGGTCTTGTTTAACACCACTGGTAATAAAGAATACATGATAATAAAAAAGCACTTTCAGGGGAGAAAATTTAGGCATGAATGCTAGCAACTATATACATAAATAAACATCATTAATTCTGAAAAGTACAAAATATTTGACCCATTAACAGAACAGATAATAATGAAAACTGATGACTTTTCTGTTAAGTAAACAAAAACTGTTCCCATTGCCCAAAGCCGTTTGAGACTTTTTTAAACAGCAAATGTTGAAAAAATTTTAAATGCTTTTGTTTGCATACATTGAAATAACCAGACATCTTTTCTCTTTTATTCTGTGAATTACATGGACTGATTTTTGAATATTATGCCAACATTACTCTCCTTGGATACATCCCACTGGGTCATCATGTATTATTCTTTTTTAATATCTTATGGGGTTTAAGTTGCCAATTTTTTCTTTAATAGAAAAACTGACATTTACTATAACAAACTACTCCGTAAAGAAATGAAATACTAAGCCACAATGTGGCAATTTTCTTGTATCAGAACTATTCATCATCTTAAAATATATGTGTCAGTTGCTCAGTCATGTCCGACTCTTTATGATCCTGTGGACTGTAGCCCACCAGGCTCCTCCAACCATGGGGATTCTCCCGGCAAGAATACTGGAGTGGGTGGCCATTCTCTTCTCCAGGGGATCCTCCCAACCCCGGGATCAAACCTGCATCTCCTGCATTGCAGGTAGATTCCTTACCGTCTGAGCCACCAGGGAAGTGCATAAATAGTTTCTGGAAAAAGAGTTATTGTTGAAGACCAAGTATCAAAATCAGTATTACATACAATACTCAAAACCTTTTTTCATTCTACAACCTAGTTAATCACTTTTCTCTCCTCTGCCCCAGAACAGCCCATGCTTCAGCTATTGAAGGCTTTCCCTGGCTAGGAGTGACTTTGAATGAGAGTTAAGGAAAGCCTTGAGATAAAAGGAGTCACAGCTATTGTAATTTTTAAAATAACTCTTCCACCACTGCACTTTACATTTTTCTTTTTAAAAGAAATTCTCATGAAGAACAGCCATCATTGAAATCAGAAAGACTGCTTTTATCATTGTAATTATAACAATATTAATTATGCAGTTTATTACTATATTAAATGTAGAGGCTTTCTACCTCAAGTAAACACAATACAATGAAATGTAAATGAGCATGTTAAGAGCCAACTACTCATATTTCAAAAGGATTCTTCAATTCAGAAAGGACTCACTGCAGCTTTTGTATAAAAAAAAATCCCCATGGTTTTAAAAATAATTTAAAAATTTTAATTTACACATAATTTTCAGCAACTCTTCTATTATACAAAACGATGCACAACTCTGCATGTATATAGATCATGCCATAAAGAAAAAGCTCATTAAAATTTCCCATAAGTTATGTAATTAACTGTGACTATAAGAATGAACATAAACATTGGTTACAATGCATAGAAAACCACCAGAAAAATTTATGCTCACACTATTTACTGTTTACAATTCTATGTAAGGACTTTACATTGCTAGTTTCTAAAGTGAAAATAACTTTAATATGCCCATTATGTCCTTTCCTAATTATTAATTTTTTGCAAACTTTTCTTTATTAATGATAGAAACATAAACTTCAGTTTGCCTGGTAGAATCACAGAAAATTTGAATTAGTTAAATAAAATTTGATGACCCATAGGTAATAAATACTGCACATTATCCACAGAATCCCAGTGTCAGAATTGTGTACTGCAGGCCTCAGAGACACAGAAATCTAGGAATCTGGAGAGAATGAGGAGCTCCAAGTCATAACTTGGGTGGAACTGTGGTTTGTGAATGTCAGATGACTCTCAACTAACATGGATATCTTGAAAAGAGCTCTTAAGTTCTCAGAACAAGGGAATTTTGAAGTCATGGTATATTTCTTTTGAACCAATGGCCTTCTCCAACTTAGTTCTAGAATTCCTAAGTAGCTGATGTTAGTAATTCTTCTTTTCCCAAATTTACCTTGGGCTTGGTAACATGGAGTTCTTTCACCATTTGAATATAATGCTTCTTCCAAACATCCTGCTCATAGGGAGTTGGGGAGACATTGATGTACCAGTTAAACCATAAACATTTTAGCATCCAGAGCTGATCCAGTTCAGTTAAATTCTTCCAATGCCAGCTCACCTGGAAAAACAATGTTAAAAAACTATTCAGTTTGCACGTCCATTTTCTCTAGGTTTTGAGCCGTCACCCTGGTAAAGAGAGAACTTCTTTATTATTATTATTATTTTTTTTTTCTGGAGTGGGTTGCCATGCCCTCCTCCAAGGGAACTTCCTGACCAAGGGATCGAACCCTCTTCTCTGCACTGCAGGCGGGTTCTTTACCACAGAGCCACTGGGGAAGTGGATTCATGGATTCATTCCTGAATGAATCAGAGAAAACATAATTTTAACTAGATAAACCAGGCTTGGAATTCACAAGTAGTTTCTTTTTGGTCCTTTTCCTCCAAATCACAACCAAGTTACCTCTTACCTGAAGTGCTTCCTAACCAGGCAGGAAGATTTTTTTTTTTTTAATTTTAATTGGAGGATAATTACAACATTATGATGGTTTTGCCATACATTGGCCATAGGTATACGTGTGTCCCCTCCAACCTGAACACCACTTTCACCTCCCTCCCCATCCCATCCCTCCAGGTTCTCACAGACCACTGGCTTTGGGTACCCCTTTTTCTTCTTTTTTTTTTTTAATGTTAATTCAGACAGAATCCAAGTCAACTAATATTTATCGAGCACCTATTAACCATCCTCTTGCAAATGGGGAAACTAAGCTTCAGATAAGACTTTGGAACTTCCTAAAGATCTCTGACTATGTCAAAGCCTTTGACTGTGTGGATCACAATAAACTGTGGAAAATTCTGAAAGAGATGGGAATACCAGACCACCTGACCTGCCTCTTGACAAACCTGTATGCAGGTCAGGAAGCAACAGTTAGACCTGGACATGGAAAAACAGACTGGTTCCAAATAGGAAAAGGAGCACATCAAGGCTGTATATTGTGACCCTGCTTATTTAACTTCTATGCAGAGTACATCATGAGAAATGCTGGGCTGGAGAAAGCACAAGCTGGAATCAAGATTGCCGGGAGAAATATCAATCACCTCAGATATGCAGATGACACCACCCTTATGGCAGGAAGTGAAGAAGAACTAAAGAGTCTCTTGATGAAAGAGGAGAGTGCAAAAGTTGGTTTAAAGCTCAACATTCAAAAACGAAGATCATGGCATCCGGTCCCATCACTTCATGGCAAAATAGATAAACAGTGGAAACAGTGGCTGACTTTATTTTTCTGGGCTCCAAAATCACTGCAGATGATGATTGAAGCCATGAAATCAAAAGATGCTTACTCCTTCAAAGAAAAGTTATGACCTACTTAGACAGCATATTAAAAAGCAGAGACATTACTTTGCCAACAAAGGTCTGTCTAGTCAAAGCTATGGTTTTTCCAGTAGTCATGTATGGATGTGAGAGTTGGACTATAAAGAAAGCTGAGCGCTGCAGAATTGATGCTTTTGAACTGTGGTGTTGGAGAAGACTCTTAAAAGTCCCTTGGACAGCAAGGAGATCCAACCAGTCCATCCTAAAGGAGATCAGTCCTGGGTGTTTATTGGAGGGACTGATGTTGAAGCTGAAACTCCATTACTTTGGCCACCTGATGCGAAGAGCTGACTCATTTGAAAAGACCCTGATGTTGGGAAAGATTGAAGGCAGGAGGAGAAGGGGAGAACAGAGGATGAGATGGTTGGATGGCATCACCAACTCAATGGACGCGAGTTTGGGTAAACTCCGGGAGTTGGTGATGGACAGGGAGGCCTGGTGTGCTGCGATTCATGGGGTCACAAACAGTCAGACACGTCTGAGTGACTGAAATGAACTGAACTGAAGAATCTCTGGGAGTCTGCATATGAAAGGGTTATGAAGGCTACAGAAACTCCAGTTGGCACATTGCTTATTGTTTTCATGATATGCTTCTGTTTTCCCTCCATTCTTATGATTTAACTAAATATATAAAGGGAACACAATGACTAATACTATATTGGTGTGTCCTAAATAGCCTTTAAGATTCAATAGAGCATTAGGTATTTATCCTGGGGACTTCCCTGGTGGTCTAGTGGCTAAGATTCTATGCTTTCAGTGCAAGGGGCCAGGGTTTGATCCCTGGTTAGGGAACTGGATTCCACGTGCTGCAACTGACACCTGGTGCAGCCAAATTAATACATTTTTATAAAAAGTACTCTGTACTTTCCATTTTCATAGGATTATGGTCAACCCTACATATCCAGCAAATGGTGGAGGTGACCCTATTATGTGTAGTAAGTTTTTAAAATAATTTATTCCAGGTTTTAAATAAGTCTTAGTAGAAACTAGAGTCAAGTCCATATACAAAGTTGAGACTAGGCATTCCATGTCTCTTATCAAGAATTGCAGAAATGATAGCTAATCTTCACATTCATTTCATCCTTGGAAAACTGGCTCCTTTTTCAAGGTTCAGTTCGGTTCAGTCGCTCAGTCGTGTCCGACTCTTTGCAACCCCATGAATCGCAGCACGCCAGGCCTCTCTCTTCAGCACCATCTCCCGGAGATCACTCAGACTCACGTCCAACGAGTTCATGATGTCATCCAGCCATCTCATCCTCGGTCGTTCCCTTCTCCTCCTGCCCCTAATCCCTCCCAGCATCAGAGTCTTTTCCAATGAGTCAACTCTTCTCATGAGGTGGCCAAAGTACTGGAGTTTCAGCTTAAGCATCATTCCTTCCAAAGAAATCCCAGGGCTGATCTCCTTCAGAATGGACCGGTTGGATTTCCTTGCAGTCCAAGGGACCCTCAAGAGTCTTCTCCAACACCACAGTTCAAAAGCATCAATTCTTTGTCACTCAGCCTTCTTCACAGTCCAACTCTCACATCCATACATGACCACAGGAAAAACCATAGCCTTGACTAGACGGACATTAGGCGGCAAAGTAATGTCTCTGCTTTTGAATATACTATCTAGGTTGGTCATAACTTTTCTTCCAAGGAGTAGGCGTCTTCTAATTTCACGGTTAACTCAATAATAAATAATGTTTGAGTGCCCCCAAAAGGAGCAGAAGACTGTAATGGAACTCGCTACCCATCCATCTATCTATCTGTCTCTCTTCCTCACTCCTTCCATCCATTGTGTTTGCAGTTTCTATTACATCCAGGATTATTTTATGGGCTGAAGATAAGACATGTAGGGGAGAGGGAAGCAGAAGGAGGCACAATTAGGAGAAATAGTAGGTGCAGGATCTAGATGGAGGAAAAGGATTAGAGAATGATACAACACTGCAGGCAGAAACAGAGATCACATTCACTTTGTGCAACCCAGAATGAAACTGCACTGCCCTGAATCCTCATATGGTTAGTTAATTCAATCAAGATGTGGAGTTTGGGAGGGAGGGGATGGGGAGAAAGTTTTTCTTAATTCTCACCCTTTTCCTCTTTTGACTTAGATCGGGTTTAGACCTGGGTAGTTAAGTTGGGGTTCCCCCCCTGCACTGGGGAAAGATAAAATTTTGCTTTGTTTTTGATTTTTGCTGCTTTTTTTGGTTTGTTTAAAACTAAACAGGAATGAGGAAGTTGAGGGTAGGTAAGCTCTTTCAAAACTGTAAGACAACTCCCACCACATTTTTAAACAGCTCAAAGCTCATCTTGGTGCAATGACTTTATTCTTTACTTTAAATCTAGCTAAAGAACAATTGCCTCCCAGTCAGTTCTGGGAAATAAAATACAATGCTGAAATCTACCAAGATTGACATATGGTACACATAGATGATAAGACTATCTATTTTGTATCACATTTCCCTGGAATGATAACATTCTCATTGTGCAAAACATGGAAAATTCTGAGAAACCTGAAGACAAACAATACCCAGAACCCTGTCAATCAGAGATGACCAAACATTATCAACAAGCTGGTAGAGTTATTTTCCTTTCTGTTTTTCAGGTATATATGAAAGCAAAAGTGGGAAACTGCATGCAATTTAAAATCATGCTTGCTTCATTTTACACATAATAAGCATCTCTGTTCTTCCAAAACATGTTTTCTACTGACTGCCTAATAATTCATTATATGGCGGAATGATACTCTATTACTGGGCATTTAAAACACTGTTTTTTCTAGAAAACAACTTGTTTCAATTTTAGAATATGTGTACATCAATACTAAATTCAAAGGTACCAAGGGGCACACTGTAAAAAAAACTAAAAAAAAAAAAAAGCCTCTCTCATCCTTGTCATCTAGCCACTCACTTCCCTCCCTGAATGTAACCATTGTTACTGGCTTCTTGTGTGCCATTCCAGAAGAGCAACAAATATGGATACATTCTTTTATTCTTCCAAAGTGGTAGGATAATTCTGCACCTTTGTTGTTTTATTGATGATATATTGAGGAGACAGTTGCAACTAGTCTGTTATTAGCAGACATTGCCATTGTTTCCAACCGTTTGCTACCACAAAAAATGATGCAATATTTTTTTACAGACATAAAATTTGCATATGTTGAAGTATACCCATCAGACAAATTCCAAGAAGTGGAACTACTGGCCAAAGGTAATCTTATTTTTTTTTTAATTAAAAAAATTTTACAGTTTTTAGCCATGTCTCATGGCTTGCAGGATCTCAGTTCCCCGACCAGAGATCAAACTCACACTCTCGGTAGTGAAAGCCACTGGATCGCCAGGGAATGTCCAGAGATCTTTATTTAAGAATTGAGTACTACCAAATTGCTCTCCTTGGTGTTTGCATCAATTTATCTATGAAGGGGCAACATATGAAGGTGCTTGTTTCCCCACACCCCTAACAATATAAAATGTTATCATTAAAAAAAAAAAAAAACTCAATCCATCTGAGTCACAAGTGATGGCATGAAGATGAGGCTAAGCATTTTATCTCTTTTAGAAATATCTGCTTTTCTTTCTGTGAACTATTTGTTCACTTCCTTTGCTCATTTTTCTGCTAGGCTTTGCTTTTTTTGTCTTCTTAGTCGTTTTTTTAAAAAATAAGAAAATTACCCCTTTGCTGGCAATATGTTTTTCCCCTGTTTATTTTAATTTTGGGGGCTGCACTGCAGCAGCTTGTGGGTTCATAGTCTCCCGGCCAAGGGCTGAACCTAAGCCCTCATCAGTGAAAGCACTGAGTCCTAACCACCCCCAGGGAGCTCCCTCCTGTTTACTGTCTGTATTTATTTACAGTTTTCTTCTCGATGGAGAAAATTTTAACTTTTATAATCACAACTTAAAATCTTGCTTTATTTATAAAGCATATATAATATATATACAAAATATATAAAATAAATAAAGCAAGATTTTAAGTTATACATTTTCTTTTGAGGCTCTGAATATTATAGGTTACTCACAAAGTCTTCCTTCCCTAGATTTCCTTTAATCACATTTTTTCCCCTTTAGTCATGCCTGGTGGCTCTCAGGATCTTAGTTCCCCAAACACGGACTGAACTTCTACCCTCAGCAGTGAAAGAGCAGAGACTTAACCACTGGACCAGGGAATTCCCTCCTTTGAGTAGGGAATGGTTTCCCATAATTTCATATCAATCTTTTATCCTTCTAGAATTTTTTTCCAGATACTGCCTGATTGTCCCAACACCAATTATTAAATAGGTCATCTATCCTACTGCATCCATTTTCATAATTTTAAAAACTAAAGCTACCATGTGAATGCACAGTAACAGGTCATTTCTGGTCTTTCTAGACTATGAAAAGAAATCAACAAAATGACTATCAATTTTATATCTTAAAAAGATACTTGAATACACCATGAAATTATTTGTAAGAAAATAATGGTCAGATGCTTTTCCAACCTGTGAGCACATTTGCCCACTCTGAAATCCTTTAGTCTCCCATGCTTCTGTATTGATCACATTAGCACCTTATTTCATGCTTTTCTATCTATGAATGGCCTGCACTCTACACTTCAAGTTTTAGTCTGTCCTCTGCTGTGCAATATAAGACTATTCTGATGATGAACCGTTATATACATGTGTATATGTTTCCCCAACTGGCTAGTACTATTTTATGGACACTTAGCGATGGCTTACTTTTTCTGCCCTTTGAGCACTAAGTGCACAGCCAGACAAAAGAGATGGGGCCAATCCAAACTGTGCAGATGAAGCTTGGTGAGCATCTTGGCAGTACTCAAGTTCGTAGGCGCGCTTTCTTTCTTCCCTCAAGTTTCAGTGTTTTCTAGGCTGTCTTTACAAAACACCGAACCCTGCTTCTTGATCTGTGCCTGTGCACAGCGACAAAGGCTTCGGGGGTCCAGGAAAGAAAATATGTATAAAGATAACACCTTTGGGAGCTTGGGAGTAAAATCCAGAGCTTCTGCTGGAATTTTCTCCTGAAGCTTTCGACAGCAGAACTTTTGCTTTGACAGGGAGCAGCGTTCCAACAGGACTGTCAGGATTCTTCTCCTCTGAGTGTCCGTCCATTTGTCAAACTGGAAAAAATAAAAATAAAAAATAAAGAACTGCACAAAAAGTGTAGTAACTTGTTCTTAACGAATTGCATGCATTTCTTCCCCTAACAAGTACACCCCATGTTTTGTCACCTACCTGTTCTTTCTCACATTTGTGTGGGTGAGCCCAAGCAAGGCCAGTGGACACAGACGACCACTTGACCTCAAAACTTGGGAGTTACAGAAAAATCTGGGAGCTGGTCATAGTCATAAACTGAGGATATATACAGACTTGTAAAATGTGGATCTGTAACTTCTGATGGGGCTATATCCCAGTTAATCCATCATACGTTGAAAATATCATAAATTAAAAATGCACGTAATACACTTAACCTACCAAACATCCTAGCTTAGCCCAGTCTACCTTAACATGCTCAGAACGCTTATTGAACCCTGATGCTTGTTGCTGTTGTTTAGTCAGTCATGTCCAGCTGTTTTGTGACCCCACAGACTGCAGCTCACCAGGCTCCTGTGTCCATGGGATTCTCCAGGCAAGAATACTGGAGTGGGTTGCCGTGCCCTCCTCCGTGGGATCTTCCTGACCCAGGGATCAAACCTGAGTCTCCTGCATTGATAGGGATATTTTTTTAATCACTGAGCCACCAGGGAAGCCCTCACATGAACCTACAGTTGGGCAAAATCATCTACCACAAAGCCTATTTTATAATAAAGCATTGACTAGTTCATGTAGTTTATTGACTACTACACCTGGAGAAGGGAATGGAAACCAACTCCAGTATTCTTGCCTGGAGAGTTCCATGGACAGAGGAGCCTGGTGGGTTACAGTCCGTGGGGTTGCACAGAGTTGGACACGACTGACACAACTTAGCATGTACGCAAGCACAGTTCAGTTCAGTCGCTCAGTCATGTCCGACTCTTTGCGACTCCATGAATTGCAGCACGCCAGGCCTCCCTGTCCATCACCAACTCCCGGAGTTCACTCAGACTCACGTCCATCAAGTCCGTGATGCCATCCAGCCATCTGATCCTCTGTTGTCCCCTTCTCCTACTGCCCCCAATCCCTCCTAGCATCAGAGTCTTTTCCAATGAGTCAACTCTTATGAGGTGGCCAAAGTACTGGAGTTTCAGCTTTAGCATCATTCCTTCCAAAGAAATCCCAGGGCTGATCTTCAGAATGGACTTGTTGGATCTCCCTGCAGTCCAAGGGACTCTCAAGAGGAGTACGCAGGGTAGCTCCTCTCGGCCACAGCCCCTGGAGCCTGAACTTACTCTTGGAGTTTCTTCCGGTCTTCTGTGAGTTTCTCTCCTGCGGAGGTCAAGTGGTATGTCCTCCACACGTAGGACCTACAGATGGGAATTCAGTAAACCACAAGCAGGGTGATTCAGGAGGCTGAGAGAACCCAGGCGAGGGGCTGGTAGCAGCTCCTCTAACCAGGGAAGCCACATCCAGACACACTGGGCACACCCTAAGGTGTCCCCATGTGCAGCTAACCAGCTGCCCGCGTGGTAATGCAGAAGAGGAGCACCTAGGGCAGGGCCCACAGGCACAGGAACACCTGCCCTTTTTAAAGGCTTGGGACAGGGAGCTTGATGCTCTAGGCCACATCCTGAGCAGAGCCCAGGAGATGAAAAGGCTCTTTCATGTCCAGCACATCCTCCCCGTCTCCCAGGAAGGGCTGAGGGAGGAGCCGAGGCTCCACTCACCAGCTGATGTGCTGAATGCCTCCCTCGAGCTCCTGCCTGAGCTGCACGTATCTCTGGATGGCCTTCTTCAGGTCCAGGACCATGGCATTCTGGACTACAACCACAGCTGCACAAACAGGAGAAGATCCCCAGTGTAAGGTGGCAAGAGGAGAGCCCAGAAGCTCTGTTACTTCCCAAAGCTCAAGTCTGGGCAGGTGTGGGTGTGCCCAACAGGCCTGGGCACAGCCCAGAGTTTCCACCCACCAGCCCTGCTAACAACCTCTCCTATGAAGGTTCAGATTGCTCGGCCTGAGGGAGAGGGCAGCACTTTCGCATTTCTCCATCCATCTTGCACACTCGCACGGTCATTGCTTGGCCGTATTCTAATGCTATTTGGGAATTAACTTCTTCTAAAGTAACCTGGAAAAGAGCAAGGATGGAGATGGAAGCTCTCTTCATCACCCCAAACAACAAAGGCAGACAAGCTGACAGCGTTTAGAAAGTTAGGCAGAACATTTCTGAAGTCTGAGAACAGAAAACTGGGAAACATCGATCTTTTATTTTTCACTTGAAAATTACATTATTTTTGCTTACCCCAGGCTTATGCACACCAATTTCTGGTTGTTTTTAAAACACTGCTGACATGTCAAATGTCCTAACCAGTCGGTTTTTCAGCGCCCCTTTAAATTTCGCACCCGAGGCCAGAGCCTCACTCGCCTCCAGGCCCTGCAGGAGCCTTCTGCTTAGACGCTCCACTACGCTCAGAAACGCCTTCCCGAGGCCGAGGCCACAGCCCCCAGTGGTCCCAGGGTCTGTCCGCGCCCCGACCCCCGCCCGGGGGAACGACGTGGCCCTCGCGCACCTGGATCAGAAGGTCGCAGAGCAGCAGGTCCTGCACAACCATGACCAGGCCCTCCTGGAACACGTCCACTGCCTCGGAGTGAGGCAGCGCCTCCTCCTCGTCCTCCTCGTCGTCCTGTGGCTCCGGCCGCGCCACGACCCGCGGCTCCTCCAGGACGCCGGGCTTCCCGCTAGCCCCGCCTGCACAGCGGGTTCGCGCGACAGAGGTTGCTGTGCACGCGCCTGGAAGGCTACTATATCCCCACCCTTCGGGCGTCGGGGGCGGGGCCACTCGAGGACCAATGACAGATGAGCTACTGGGAGCCGGCCCACCACTGGGCTCCCTGGGGGCGGGGAGGTGGCGTAACTATTGGTGGGCTGGCAGGGGGCGGGGCGGGGACCAACGGGCGCTCGGAACGCCAGCGCAGTACTGCCGCGGGCGCTGCTGGGAGCGCCAGGCCTGTGGGGGCCATGCTGCTCTTCTGCCCGGGCTGCGGGAATGGGCTGATCGTGGAGGAGGGCCCGCGCTGCCACCGCTTCGCATGCAACACCTGCCCCTATGTGCACAACGTCACGCGCAAGGTGGGCGCGCGCGGCGCGGAGGCCGACGCTTTCGCGAGGCGCTCTCAAGACCCAGGCCTTCCCCGCCTCCTTCCCCACTTGGATCAGCGTCCTGCGGGCCCTACCGGCCGCCCCGAGACGCTCCACGCGCTGCTCCTGGGGCCTGTGTAGGGCTTTTGCTCTCGGGTCGCTCGTCCCCTCTGTACCCATGTCACTCGTCGCTCGTGCTTTTACTCGAAGGATTATTTAAAATTGCAGCCTCTTTCTCCACCTCGCCCTTCTTCTCCTAGTCTTATTTTTTTAATAGGACTCGTTTGCCTTCCATTGCAGTTTATAATTTACTTGTGCGCCTTGTTTGTTAACATTAGGGTATAGGCTGTAGGAGGTCATGCATTTTTCAGTTTTTGTTCCCTCTTACATTCTAGTCTGAACACCTGGAATATATTGGATATTCATTACGGAATGATACATTCTGTGTTATAACTTGTTACTTTCCATGATAATGCGTCTTTCCTTTTTAGAACACCTTTAATAGTTTTTTGAAGTAGAGCACGCTGGTGTTGCTGCTGCTAAGTTACTTCAGTCGTGTCCGATTCTGTGTGACCCCATAGACGGCAGCCCACCAGGCTCCCCCGTCCCTGGGATTCTCCAGGCAAGAACACTGGAGTGGGTTGCCATTTCCTTCTCCAATGCATGAAAGTGGAAAGTGAAAGGGAAGTCCCTCAGTCGTGTCCGACTCTTCCCTACCCCACGGACTGCAGCCTACCAGGCTCCTCTGTCCATGGGATTTTCCAGGCAAGAGTACTGGAGTGGGGTGCCATCACCTTTTCCGGTGTTACCTCATTCTTAATGTTTATATACTGCTCCCCCATGTAGCTGTGCTGTGGGAGTTTAGAGCCTGAAATTGTGAAGGGTGACATTTCAAGGACGGCTGGTAAAATTTGGAAAATAGTTAGAAAAACCTCTGTCTGGGAAGAGTGGCTGGGCCACCCTCCCAAGTGCTCCACTTTGGCCTTAGTCGTCTTTGGATGTCTTCTTTCAGTGACCAAGTATTGTAGAGGTGGGAGAACAAGAGGGTCACACCAGAGCCATTTTTCCTTTCCTGCTCTGTTGCTTCATCCAATCCTCACAGAATCTTTTTATGGGGACATCCCAATTGTGGATCCTCCTGATTCTCATGGAGATTCCTGCTCTGTGACAGCAGGAATTGTGCTTTCCTTTAGTATTCCTCCCTTCATGTTGAAGGCAGGAAGCAGAGTCTGGGGTGAAACTTGAAGACATGGTTTGGTGACCTGGCTTTGTACTGTTCACTTACTGGGAGAGTCTGAAGACCTGCTGTTTGTTGTTTGTTAGGTAACAAATCGGAAGTATCCAAAGCTGAAAGAAGTGGATGATGTGCTTGGTGGAGCAGCTGCCTGGGAGAATGTTGACTCTACTGCAGGTGAGAGGGAAAACCTTTTCTGTTTCAGAGCTATGAAGCCAGAAGCTGTAGGTAAGTATGAGGCCGCTGGCTGTGCCACTGCATAGCAGAGTCTGTGATGTATCAAGTGGGCTTCTGAGACTAGAAACTGTTTTCTTCTCTAATGTATTCATTACGCAAACAGTATTGGCACAAGCTTTGGAGTAATTCAGACCTCAGTTAGAGTCTCAGGGTGACTTCATATTGATGCTGATTGGAGTAATTTAAAAATCAGTCTAAGGATTTTGTTCTAATAAGGTTTTTTTTTTTTTTTTTAAGTCTAAGGTAACGAGTATTAAACTGCCCTAAATATTCTGTGAAGTAAGTATTTGAGTCTTGATTCATTTCTGATAGTGACAGATGTGACCAAGGAAGGAAAGAGAGCCCTAGACATGACCAGTCCAGAGAGGAGGAGGAGCTTAGTGTGATTAGTACTGTCTTTTTACTCACAGAGAGGACCGTCCAGATCTGCTCTGTTAAAAATCTCTCATGGGCAGAATTTGCCACTGGGAGGTGAATTACACACCAAATAGTGTCTGAATGTTTGAAGGAGTTTTCATCAAGAGCAAGGTTCTTGAATTGAAATCTCGATGAAAGTAAAATTAAAAAAGAAAAAAGTACAATCAAGATGACAGATCTCCTTCCCTCAGTCGTGAGAGTACAGTGGGAATGACACTCCCTTGCAGGAAAACCTTGCAGGGCACCCCAGGCAAGGGATGCTAGTCGAGCTGGGGAGTGTCTGCTGCTATGTTTCATGAAACGTCCACTTCTAACAAGCATGTTGATCATGAGGATCATTTCCTTTTTTTAGTAAACGTGGGTCACTGTTCTTCTCGTTGCCAGAGCCGTGTCCCAAGTGTGAACATCCTCGAGCCTATTTCATGCAGCTTCAGACCCGCTCTGCAGATGAGCCCATGACCACCTTCTACAAGTGCTGCAACGCTCAGTGTGGACACCGCTGGCGGGACTAAGGGCAGGATGGCCCAGCTGCGTCAGCGTCTGTGTGCTTTACTGTCCAGGGTGTATTCCCAGCTGCGAGTGTGAACTGTGTGTCCTGAGGGTCTTGGTTCGTGTGGTGGAAAGCTGATCCTTTAAGGGTGGCTGTCCAGGGGGTCAGGAAGTATAGCCCACCTCCCAGTCAGCAGATTAACTCCTTGATGTTCAGAATGTCCAAATTCTGCCCATGCTGTGTGTGGACAGGAGTATCCATAACTGAGTGCATACTGTTTAAGGTCCTGTTCAAGGTCCTGTTCTTTCTGTTTTATGTTTATTGGGCAATTGATGTCCTCCTACCATCACTCTTTAATATTTACATTGTTTGTATAACTAATAAAGTAAAACTTATTAGTTTAGTACATTAGATGCCCCTCAGTATTTAACTGTTAATTGCAAACTTATTTAATCAAAATTTATCCTGAATATTTAATTAAAGTTAACAGTCTTGTTATCACCTCGTCAGTGTTTTAAATGCCTTAAGAAGTAGACATCAAAAAAAAAAAAAGAAGTAGACATCAAACCATAAATCCCAAAACCAACTGCTATATTTAGGGCCAAACTGGTTACAAAATTGTTAATAACATGGATTTCTATTTAATTATTATTTGTATTTCTGTTTCCTAGAATTGTAGTACATTTATTATATTGTATGCTTTTTAATACTTTCTGCATCCATCTTTCTACTCCAAAGAGAAAAAGGACACTCTGGGCTCACAGGGGCAGGATTTTGGTTATTGATAGATTTGTTTCTTGCTCAGGGCCTCAAATTTAATTGCTTCCAAATCTCTCTCTTTATTTTGTTGAATTATAGTTTACTTCCCTTGTGGCTCAGCTGGTAAAGAAACTGCCTGCAGTGCGGGAGACCTGGGTTCAATTCCTGGGTTGGGAAGATCCTCTGGAGAAGGGAACAGCTACGCACTCCAGTATCCTGGCTTAGAGAATTCTATGGACTGTATAGACCATGGAATCGCAGTGAGTCAGACACAACTGAGCGACTTTCACGTTATAGTTGACTTACAATGTTGTAGTAGTGTCTGGTGTACAGTGTTCAGTTCAGTTCAGTCGTTCAGTCGTGTCCGACTCTTTGCAACCCCATGAATCACAGCACGCCAGGCTAAAAAAAAAAAAAGAAGATTCGGGTTGAATCCCTGGGTTGGGAGGATCCCCCGGGGCAGGGAATGGCAACCCACTCCAGTATTCTTGCCTGGAGCATCCCAGGGACAGGAGCCTGGTGGGCTACAGTCCATAGGGTTGTAAAGAGTTGGATACAACTGAAGCAACTTAGCACAAACACACACGCATGCACCCAGGTCACACAAATAACAGACATGCAAGGGGTGATAAGCCCAAAATGCAGAATAGACGTTCCATTGTAGGGGGAGAGAGGGGCCTCAGGTATGCATAAGGGACTTCAACATTTATTCATTTATCTGGTTGTGCCGAGTCTTAGTGGCAGCACGCAGGATGTTCCATCTTCCTTGCAAGGTGCAGGCGGGATCTTTAGTTGAGGTATTTGAACTTCTTAGTCGTGGCATGTGGGATCTGGTTCCCTAACCAAGGATTGAACCTGGGCCCCCTGTGTTGGGAGCACGAAGTCTTAGCCACTGGATCACCAAGGAAGTCTCTGAAGCTACGTGATTCCTGTCAGGGGTGTTCATTTTATTATTCTGTAACTTTATACTTTTCTGCTTGCCTGGCATATCTAAAAAGTACTCCTCAGCATTAAAACACAAAAAGAAAAATGCAAGGGGAAAACTGTGTCTTATTTATCTTTGTCTTTCTGGTGCCAGTCTACTGCCTGGCACTCAGCAAATGTTGAGTGAATGAAAGATCTCTTGACCAGGAAAAGTGCTGGAGCCAGAGTTGAATGTCAGGTTTCCCCACACCAAATCCCAAGACCAGGGCACACCAGACACACTGCTCCCCACCCCCGACCCCCCTATCCCACNCAGAATCTTTTTATGGGGACATCCCAATTGTGGATCCTCCTGATTCTCATGGAGATTCCTGCTCTGTGACAGCAGGAATTGTGCTTTCCTTTAGTATTCCTCCCTTCATGTTGAAGGCAGGAAGCAGAGTCTGGGGTGAAACTTGAAGACATGGTTTGGTGACCTGGCTTTGTACTGTTCACTTACTGGGAGAGTCTGAAGACCTGCTGTTTGTTGTTTGTTAGGTAACAAATCGGAAGTATCCAAAGCTGAAAGAAGTGGATGATGTGCTTGGTGGAGCAGCTGCCTGGGAGAATGTTGACTCTACTGCAGGTGAGAGGGAAAACCTTTTCTGTTTCAGAGCTATGGGTAGGGATGAAGCCAGGAGCTGTAGGTAAGGATGAGGCTGCTGGCTGTGCCACTGCATAACAGAGTCTGTGATGTATCAAGTGGGCTTCTGAGACTAGAAACTGTTTTTTTCTCTAATGTATCCGTTACGCAAACAGTATTGGCACAAGCTTTGGAGTAATTCAGACCTCAGTTAGAGTCTCAGGGTGACCTCATATTGATGCTGATTGGAGTAATTTAAAAATCAATCTAAGGATTTTGTTCTAATATAGTTTTTTTTTTTTTAAGTCAAAGGTAAAGAGTATTAAACTGCCCTAAATATTCTGTGAAGTAAGTATTTGAGTCTTGATTCATTTCTGATAGTGACAGATGTGACCAAGGAAGGAAAGAGAGCCCTAGACACGACCAGTCCAGAGAGGAGGAGGAGCTTAGTGTGATTAGTACTGTCTTTTTACTCCAGAGAGGACCGTCCAGATCTGCTCTGTTAAAAATCTCTCATGGGCAGAATTTGTCACTGGGAGGTGAATTACACACCAAATAGTGTCTGAATGTTTGAAGGAGTTTTCATCAAGAGCTAGGTTCTTGAATTGAAATCTCGATGAAAGTAAAATTAAAAAAGAAAAAAGTACATCAAGATGACAGATCCCCTTCCCTCAGTTGTGAGAGTACAGTGGGAATGACACTCCCTTGCAGGAAAACCTTGCAGGGCACCCCAGGCAAGGGATGCTAGTCGAGCTGGGGAGTGTCTGCTGCTGTGTTTCATGAAATGTCCACTTCTAACAAGCATGTTGATCATGAGGATCGTTTATTTTTTTTATTTATTTTTTTTAATGTTTATTTATTTTTTTACACGAACTCCCAAACATGAACCCCCCTCCCACCTCCCACCCGACATCATCCCTCCAGATCATCCCCATACACCAGCCCCAAGCATCCTGCATCCTGCATTGAACATAGACTGGCAATTCATTTCTTACATGATAGTATACATATTTTTTTTTAGTAAACGTGAGTCACTGTTCTTCTCGTTGCCAGAGCCATGTCCCAAGTGTGAACATCCTCGAGCCTATTTCATGCAGCTTCAGACCCGCTCTGCAGATGAGCCCATGACCACCTTCTACAAGTGCTGCAACGCTCAATGTGGACACCGCTGGCGGGATTAAGGGCAGGATGGCCCAGCTGCATCAGCATCTGTGTGCTTTACTGTCCAGGGTGTATTCCCAGCTGCGAGTGTGAACTGTGTATCCTGAGGGTCTTGGCTGGTGTGGTGGAAAGCTGATCCTTTAAGGGTGGCTGTCCAGGGGGTCAGGAAGTATAGCCCACCTCCCAGTCAGCAGATTAACTCCTTGATGTGCAGAATGTCCAAATTCTGCCCATGCTGTTTGTGGACAGGAGCATCCATAACTGAGCGCATCCTGTTTAAGGTCCTGTACTTTCTGGTTTATGTTTATTGGGCAATTGATGTTCTCCTACCATCAGCCAATACTCTTTAATATTTACATTGTTTGTATAACTAATAAAGTAAAACTTATTAGTTTAGTACATTAGATGCCCCTCAGTATTTAACTGTTAATTGCAAACTTATTTAATCAAAATTTATCCTGAGTATTTAATTAAAGTTAACAGTCTTGTCATCACCTCGTCAGTGTTTTAAATGTCTTAAGAAGTAGACATCAAACCATAAATCCCAAAACCAACTGCTATATTTAGGGCCAAACTGGTTACAGAATTGCTAATAACATGGATTTCTATTTAATTATTTGTATTTTTGTTTCCTAGAATTGCAGTACATTTATTAGATTGTATGTTTTTTAATACTTTCTGCATCCATCTTTCTACTCTAAAGAGAAAAAGGACACTCTGGGCTCACAGGGGCAGGATTTTGGTTATTGATAGATTTGTTTCTTGCTCAGGGCCTCAAATTTAATTGCTTCCAAATCTGTCTCTTTATTTTGTTGAATTATAGTTTACTTCCCTTGTGGCTCAGCTGGTAAAGAATCTGCCCGCAGTGCGGGAAACCTGGGTTCAATACCTGGGTTCAATTCCTGGGTTGGGAAGATCCCCTGGAGAAGGGAACAGCTACCCACTCCAGTATCCTGGCTTAGAGAATTCTATGGACTGTATAGTCCATGGAATCGCAGTGAGTCGGACACAACTGAGCGACTTTCACGTTATAGTTGACTTACAATGTTGTAGTAGTGTCTGGTGTACAGTGTAGTGATTCAATTATACGTACATATATATATATATAGACACATACACACGAGTGTATATGTATTCAGAATATGTGTACATATTCTTTTCTGTATGTTTTTCCATTATGATTTATTACAGGATTTTTAATATGGTTCCCTGTGCCAAATCGCTTAATAATGAAGTTTCACTTATGAGATAATGGGACTTAAATTTATGTCTTTTATACAGATTCTTGCTTTTTTTCAGCTTTTTATTACTTTTTTGTCCTGCTGTGTAGCATGCAGAATCTTAGTTTCCCAGCCAGGGACTGAACCTGTCCCCCTACATTGAGAGCGTGGAGTCTTAACCACTGGGCCACCAGGAAAATCCCAGATTTTTACTTTTTTGAAAATTGTTGTCTTATATAAATTGTATAATTTGTATAATTCAGGAAATTTTGAATTTTATTTATTTGTCTTTGTCTGTGTGCAGTCTTTTGTTGCGGAGCATGGGCTCTACGGCAAATGGCTCGTGAGTGGTGGAGCCCAGCCTCAGCAGTGCTGGCGCACAGCCTCAGTTGCCCCAGGCACGTGGGGTCTTCCTGGACCAGGGATAGAACTCATGTCTCCTTCATTGGCAGGCAGATTGTTAACCCCTGGACCACCAGGGAAGTCCGCTTTTCGAGAAATTATGAATCTTTTTTTTGAAATGATTATGGATCGCATATGTATTTTCCTGTTAGAACACGTTGACCAGATCCTGAGCCCATTGTCTCCAGCTGTTTCTGTTTCAGAAGAGTTTGCACTGTTTTTGCAAATGTGTGTTTGTCCTGTGGGTGTTGCTTTACTGTCTTATGGATGGCTGGATGACATCACTGGCTCGAGGGACATAAGTTTGAGTAGACGGGAGTTGGTGATAGACAGGGGGGCCTGGCGTGCTGTGATTCGTGGACTCACAAAGAGTCGGACATGACTGAGCGACTGAACTGAACTGAACTGATGGCATCAGTTATGTTTCCTCAGGTGTCTGTTCTTGTTTTCGCTTGTTATTGGGTGCAGCCTGGTCAGCGGTGAAGGTCATGCCCTCTGAACTTAGCCTGCCTGCCTGTCAGTTGCTGAACCTCTTTCATTTTCTCCTGTGTAAAATGAAGATAATAATAGTCTATTTCGAGGGTTCACAACTTTTTCTATAAAGAGTCAGTATTTTGAGCTTTGTGGGTCAAGATTCACAATCAGGAAAGACACAAGGAAGCGAGCTCTTACAGAGAAGCTCAGAATATAACCCTGCAGTGTTTGTTATATGAGCCCCTTGATGAAAGGAATGCGCACCATTCTGTGTAACCGAATTAGTGTTTCTTTCAGTAACTTGCACCCTGGTTCAGGGCGGGGGGCAGATGTGGGTCACTGTAACCTTGCCGATGGGTCAGTAGCTGCCAGTGGTGAGAGACAGGTATCGTCCTCAGTGTGTTTGCAGGTGAGCAGTGCAGTGACAAGTTACAGGCTGTGGACGTGTTCCCCACAAGGCTGCGCTGGAACCTCACGCTGCACCTGTGTTCACCCGTCAGCTGTGCTCGGCAGCCGCTTTCAGGTGCCACTCTCCCGCATTCACGTTTTCTCGGCTTTGCGAGCGCTCCCACGTGAGTTGCTAGTTGTTTCCTTGGTCTGTGCCCAGAAGCTCGTTCTTCAGTCCTTTCCGCGCTTGGCGTCAAGGCATCGACTCCTCGTGGAAGCAGCAGAGGGCCAGGTCCAGTGACATGTGGAGCCACTGAGAGCTGAGGAAAGGCGCTTCAGATTATCTGCCTCATTTTTAATTGATGTGACGTTGCTCCCATTGTCCTCAGCTTTCAGAACAGCTGTTCTTGACCAAAAACAGGTGGTCTCAAATGCATCTTCTCTGGACACACTTCCCTCAGCTTCTGTGATCAGACACCTTTAAGTCACCCTCAGCGGCTTTCCTTCCTGGGTTAATGATGGGTCCCTGGAAAACTGTGAAGGAATTCTGTTTTGTGCTGAGACTCGTGCCAGAGGAGTGCTTAGCCAGGTGATGTCGAACACTGCAGTTTCATTGCATGACGGTCTCCTCTGCCATCCAGCTCGCTGACACAGTAGCTCACACTGCCCTGTGCCTTAAAGACAGGGCATTCGGAGCCCTGTCTTCTGATTGTGACATGACGGGTGCGCAGCGTAAGCAAGTGAGCAGAAGCATTGTGAAACACTGTGGCCTTGAAACACTGGTAAGATCGCTGCTGAGCCATGAGCACATGAGGGCAGCTGCAGACAGCGCGCACAAGCGGTGTTCCAGAAGGTGGACCCTGACGTTTGAATTTCATAGTCGTTCCACATGGCATGTAATTCTTTATTTTTTCCCCAACCATTTGCAAATATGCAAACTTACTCTTTGTTTATTTAATTTATCTATGGCCTTGAGGTGCAGCACGTGAGATCTCTGTTCCCGGACTAGAGAGCTAACCTGGGCACAGGGCGGTGAAAGCACGGAGTCCTAACCATGGACCACCTGTGCATTTTCTGTTGTAACTGGTGTTAGCTCACAAGTTCTCTAGCAGGGGGTGGGCTTGCCCCCGGGCTGGTCCTCCTCGTCAGGTATGAGGATGTAAGCAGCTCCACGTGTCCCATCCTTAGGCCATGTCTGACCAGTGGCGCTTGTTATCCTCTGTGCCTGTCTTTCAAGAGGCTGGCTTTCGGGAGATACTCAGTGGTCCTGGTTGTATTGTCTTTGTGTCTGAGGTTTTCCCTCCATCTGCGGATTTTGCTTTTCTGTTTATCTCTGTGTATTATGACCAACCTAGACAGCATATTAAAAAGCAGAGACGTTACTTTGCCAACAAACGTCTGTCCACTTAAAGCTGTGGTTGTCCCAGCAGTGTATGGACGTGAGAGTTGGACTGTAAAGAAAGCTGAGCACCAAACAATTGATGCTTTTGAGCTGTGGTGTTGTAGAAGACTCTTGAGAGTCCCTTGGACTTCAAGGAGACCCAATCAGTCCATCCTAAAGAATATCAGTCCATATTCATTGGAAGGACTGATGCTGAAGCTGAAACTCCAGTACTTTGGCCACCTGATGCGAAGAACTGACTCATTTGAAAAGCTGGGAAAGATTGAAGGCGGAAGGAGAAGGGGACGACAGAGGATGAGGTGTTTGGATGGCATCACTGACTCAATGGACATGAGTTTGAGTAAGCTTCGGGAGTTGGTGATGGACAGGGAGGCCTGACGTGCTACAGTCCATGGGGTCACAAAGGGTTGGACACAATTGAGCGACTGAACTGAACTGCGTGATACAGGAGGTGGTGGGGTGCCAGGAACATTTTCTGGGCAGAGGCAGTGGCCTTCATGCATCTCAGTGTCTGTGACATGCTCTCCCGTCTCTGTAGCCTGCATGCTGTCCTGTGGGTCGTGTGCGGCTGGTGTGCAGCCTGTTGGTCTCAAGGGAGTGAGTTCTAGCCTGAGAGTGAAGGAAGCTCTCTTGATAAGGATACTAGGGCGAGGATGGCACAGTGAGTATAACAGTGTGTAAGGGGCCAAGATGATCAACATTTAAATGTTAGAAGTGTGATCGTGTTCCTGGTCATTCCTAAGGTGTGTCATGGATTTGAGCCTCTGATGCCATCTTGCCGTGGGTCCTGGTTTCTCAAACACCAGAGAGCTGCAGCTCTGGTGTCTCCAGATCTCCCCTCAGCTAGGTTAATGCACAGAACAGACACACAAACACACTTATACATAAACTCAGGCACAGGGGCACGCTAAAGTGCAACCTTATTTGGCACCCCTAAGAACATACAGTAAATAAGTTTATGAAAAGATGCTTATCTTTACTGATAACCAAGGAAGTGCAAGTTAAGACAACATTGAAACGTCTTTGCCTATCAGATTGGCAAAGATTTAAAAGACTGCTGTCAAATGCATTTGGTGAGGACTGCAGGCATCCTTACATGTCTGATGGGAGCAGAAGTCCGTGTATTTCTAGAGGACTGCTTGGCAGCATCTGTTTTGAGGTCTTAAGCCTGACAGGTTGCCCCAGAATTTTTTTTTTTTTTTTTTTACGGCACTCATCCTGGTGATTAGAGATCCAGGCCTGGATCTTTTAAAATGGCATGTTTACACCAGAAACGAATGCAGTGTTTTATGTCCATTATATATACACATATATGTCCATGAAATTGAAATATAGGATGTAGGCAACAGTGAAATTGTCCATGGTTCAATGGATTATTAAACCATGGTCTGTACCACCAGTAAAGGCGTGAGGTAGCTTTTTATGTGCTTCTCTGAAAAGAATTTGAAAAGAGCCGGAGCAGTGAGGTGGCTGTTAAACGAGCGTTTGTTGGAGCGTAGACGTGGTCTGGAGGGACTTGTGCTCCACTTCCCATGGGGCCGTCTGTCTGGGGGCGGGGGCAGGGACTCCTATGTTTTATTTCCTTCCTTGAGCGAGCCTGCATTAATGTTGGGTTTGACTCCCTCTCCACCCACCCCGGTGCTCAGGGATTGCCTGAGCTGCACCCTGGGCAGCCTGGGAGACAGGCGCTGCTCTGAGCCTGGCCCGTGTCTTCGCCTCCTGGCGCCAGTTCAGTGAGCAGCCCCGTTCACCTGCCAATCGATGGATGGTCCCCAGGCCCACGTGTGGCAGCTTGCCATCCCTGAGGGTGGAAGGTGGGGTTTATGGTGGGTGCTGGTCCCCTCTCGCCCCTCTTAGGCCAGCTGCCATGCTCTTGTTCTCGTGGTTTCAGATGTAGGTGGCCTGTGTCAGCCTCCCGCACGAGGCTCACGTCACTGGTCGTTGCAGTTATCTCCTGAATCAAGCAGAGGGACTTTGCTGCAAGCACAGGGGTGGCTGGATGACAAGCCACCCACAGGTCTCAGGGGAGCATCACGCCTGACATGGGCACTGGCAGCTGTATCTGGAGAGGTGAGTATCGCCTGGGGTTCTCCACTGCTCAAGTCAGCATGGACTTTGGGGGACGGGGCAGGTGGCCCGGAAGCCCCAAGCTCAGGAGGAGCCTGGGGGCCATGCTTGGAAAGGCGGCAGGGCGTTTGGGAGGCCACCTTGGTTCATCAACTCTGTCCTGCCTTGGGTGTCTCCTGGCAACAGACATGTACTATAGGAATGGCGGGCCATCCTGGCCTGGCCTGTGAGCATCATGGGTTCCACTGGGCAGAGGGATGGGCACTGAGCTCGTTAGGTGGAGGTGGGGGTAGTCTTAGGGCCAGGGTAGTTCCTGACCTCTTGGCGGCAGCGCGTGGGCGTTCTGGGGTCAAGTGGTCTCAGCTCGGACGACTGTGAGTGGAGACGGGGTTCAGTCCTGGGGCTGGTAAAGCCTCTGCTCTCGCCCATGCCTTTGAGGGGCTTTAGGTCTGAAGAGGAGTCTGTGGAACCTCCCTGGGACCTGTGGGCAGGGCAGCAGGAGAGGGCAGGCTTCCAGGAGGGCTATTCAGCCAAGAAGACGGAGACGAAGAGGGCTCGTGCTCGAATGTTCCAGAGCCCCCTCCCAGGGGCCCAAGGCGTTATCATCTTCTCCAGGCAAGGGCAGGCCTGGGGGAGGGTCGGGATGTCTCTTCAGTTAGGAGCAGGTGGGAGGGTGCAGCATGAATCAGACCCCCTTGGGGAGCCTGATGCCAGGGCTGCGGATGGCCAGTGGGGGCTGCTGGCAGGGCTGGGTGGGCGCGAGTGGAGCAGAGCACCCCTCTCATTGAACCCCAGGCCGGTGTCTGCATCCTTCCAGCCATGTCATGCACGGCGCCCCGGGCGGAAGGCAGCAACAGTTGGGGGTGGGTACAGTGAGCAGCTCGTCCCGAGGCATTTCCAGCCTCAGCCACCTCCTGGATCCTGCTCTCTGGGCCCCGTCCACCCAAGACCGCTGGATCCCGCCCCCGCCTCTCCCTGGCTCTGGCCTGGCCTCTTCGTGTCCCGGAACGTCCACTGCCCTGAGGCAGGTGACCGTCCGGCTCGGCCGTCCCAGGACAGGTGGCCTCCCTGCCCTGGCCGCCTAACTCCCTGCCCTTGCCTAGCAGGGTCCTCGGCCCTTTGCTCCGTGGTGCCTGGTTGCCGTGGGTGCTGGGTCCTGCTCCCGTTTCTTGCCTCGTCCTGTGTCTCAGGCCTGCCTCCCCCAGGTCCAAGCTGCCCCAGGAGCCAGCCTCTGGACTCCTTCCTCCTCTCCCAGCAGTGAGGGCAGTGGTGGACCAGTGCCATTTCAACCGCAGCCTCCATCCCACCCCCTGGGATGGGCAGGGAGAGTAACGGGGTATCCCTCTGTCCCCATTAAAAAATACAGACTTTGAAAGGGGACAGGAAGTGGGTGAAGCCAATCCGGAGGGTGTGGTGCGATGCATAAGCCCCACCTTGCGGGTGTCTCACCTGGTGAGGCCGGGGAGCCGACCCTGTGAGGTCCCGGCAGGGGTCCAGCTGCATGGCAGCCTACAACTTCATGGTTGGCCAGGAAGCCAGAAGGCAGGCTGTGGGCTGGTGGTCATCTGGCCAGACCTTGACCCCGAGGACAGGGAAGAAACGGGGTTGGGAAAAGGGGCCAGAGTGCTGTGTGCTGAGGGCCATGTCCACGGCCCAGTGGGAAGGGATGAGCCGGGTGGGGATGTCAGCCCGGCCCCTGCAGGACGGGCATGTGGGGCCGCTCTCCCATGGGGCCCCATCCTGTGTCATGGCTGCCCCGCAGCCTGTCTCCTCTGGGTGTGATTGGGCTTCCCTGGGGCCATCCTGGCACTTCTTCCTGCCACACATCTTAAATGTCACCTGCCCCCCACATCCTAAGTGCCCCCTGCCCCCCCACATCCGGGTGTCCGCTTCCTGTCCGCGGCATCCTGGTGCTCCCTCTGACCCCGTCTTGGGCTCCCTGAGAGCCAGCTCCCTCCACCCATGACTGCTGGGCGGTTTGTGGCAGGTGATGCTTCAGTCCAGGGGCAAGTGGGGTCTTCCTACCTGTTGACCTGACAGGGGTCTGTCCTGTGGGTCCATGAGGAGGCTGTGGTGGGTGGGGGAGGGTGTCTGCTGCTGGGAGAGTGTGTGGGCTCTGAGTGCTTCCGTCCTGCAGTCTGTGCTTGTCTCCTGCTTTTCTGAGAGTCTTTATCACCCATCAGGATTACATAATCAGGCTGGCCCTGCTTCCTGCGAAGAAGCTATCAGTGTACCATCTGGGGCTGCAAAAATAGAGTGACAGCGTCTGCAGGTGCTTCCTCGCACCCAGGCCCCTGCACTGGGAGCCCCAGCCCGGGGTGCTGTCCCCTGCAGGGCTCCTCGGGTCAGGCCTGTGGCAACAGTGTGGGAGGTGCTGGCGGACGTGTGGACACCCGTTGCCTTTCCTCTGCTGTCCTGGGGCAGAGTCCTGGGGTCAGCTCCCTGTCGGGGACCAGGGACCGCCCCCCGCCTCTAGTGGCTCTGGTGGGAACTCAACGTGGATGATACACCTTGCACAGTTGGCCCAGGTGCGACACCAGGGGCTCCAGCAGATCTGCCCTTCAGTTGTCGTCCACAGCCGTTTTCCCCCAGCCCTGCCTCCCCTGCAGGAGGGACCTGGGGCCCAGGTTCAGAACGTTGCCTGCTGGACAGACCTGGACACGTGGCTGATTCAGACCGGGAGGCCTGAGCTTGAGCTCCTGCGGGTGCTGCTCCCCTGTGGCACCTTCACAGGGATGGGATGAGGGAGTGGGTGGTGACTTGCTTGAAACGCCCTCCCCACAGTGCCACCTCGGGGGGAGCAGTGCTCTCAACACAGCCCCTCAGCCCAGCCTCTTCCAGGTTGGACCTTGCAGAGCGAAGTTTTGATGCGAGACGCAGGCACCTGCTTCCTGCTCTGAGCCTGTGTCTGCACCTGGCTCGGCCTGGAGGTCCCTGTCCTGGGGGACAGAGGAGGTGAGGGCTGTCTCAGGGTGTGCGGGGGGTGTAGGTGCAGAGTGGGGCAGGATCTGGGCTGCGGGTGCCTGTCTTCCGCAGACTAGTCAGGTCTTCAGCCCCACCCAGGGCACACGGTCAGAGCCCGTCCCTTGTGGTGCCCAGCCCCGCCGTGGTCACCTCGGGGCTCCTTCTCTTGGGCCTGCCCTGTCCGAGGGGGTCAGTGCCAGGCCCTCCCCCACCAGTCCTGCCCCGAGGCAGCCACGGTGGACTTGCCATGGTCACTGTTCCCAGGGCTGGGGCCTGGGGCTTTCACCTGCCACAATAACAACGTCCTCATGATTCAGTGCCGCTGGCCTGGCCCAGCGCTGGGCCAGGGGCCCGACTCCTGGCTGCTCTTCACCAGGTGAGGCCAGAGAGCTGGGGCAGAGGGCAGGGAGCTGGGGGGGGCATGGTCCCTTGGTGCCCACACGCATCCTTTCCAGCAACGTCGTGCCAGGCAGCAAGCACAAGTGTGTCTTCTGGGCTGGCGTGTGCACTGTGGAGCTGTCACCCGAGGAGGCCCTCGTGCCTGCTGACAACTTCACCATCACCTTCCACCGCCACATCTCCGGGAAGGAGCAAGTCAGCCTGGTGGATCCACAGTATCTGCCCCAGAGACACTGAGACCTGGGTCAGGTGTCTTGGCTGGGAATCCCCTGGTCACAGAACTCACCGCCCATAACCCCCACCACCCAGTCAGTGTGCCAGGTCCCTGCAGACAGATCCAGGGCTTGCAGCAGGTGGGGACCGGGGGGCGAGCGGTGGGCCCAGTGGTTGCTGGAGGGCTCAGGTCCGGAGGAGGATGAAGGAGCAGGGCTTTGAATTGGGGCTGGAGCTGCAGCGTGAGTCCCTTGAAATGCACTTCAGGCACACCAGCTTAGATTTGAGACTCACCTTGGCTGCCTCAGAGGTTGTCTCGTCCCACCTGGGCCTTCTCTGGACCAGTCTCCCAGGGAGGCCTTGCTCCGAGAGGGCCTTGGTCACATCCTCATGCTTCCGGGAATCTTTCTGATCCCCAGTCTTGTTGGCCATGCTGATCCACACCCCCTCACGTGGCTTTGCTCTGTTTCAGTGAAGCTGGATCCCCCCTTGGACTTGCAAAGCAACGTCAGCTCTGAGCACCGTGTCCTGACCTGGAGCATCAGTTCTGCCCTGGAGCTGCTGGCCAGGCTCCCCAGCTATGAGCTGGCCTTCAAGAGGCAGGAGGAAGCCTGAGAGGTAAAGCTGGGCCACCCACCCTGGGGCTCGTCTCTCCTGGAAACAGCAGGAGATGCTGCCCTTCCCACCCAGGGTGCTTTCGCCTTGGAATTATGAGGAAGGCAGTGACCAGAGCCAAGGGTATGTGAGTATGGAGTGGTGAGTGTACCTCTGTGTGTGTGTGTGCGTGTTCACAGGGCCTGCCTGTGTGGATGGGCGTGCAAGCAAGTGAATGCATGGAAGCATGTGGACGTGGGCAGCGTCCCCGCGTGCATGTCCTCTAGGGCTGATGGCCCAGTCTCCCCACTAGCATCTCCCGACTGTCCTCATCCCCAGTGGGGCTCGGCACAAGGATCACATTGTTGGGATGACCTGGCTCAAACTTGAAGCCGCCGAGTTGGACCCCAGTTCTGCCAATGAGGCCTGGCTGCGCATCCAGATGGCCGCCCTAGAGGGCGAGGTGGTGGAGGAGGAGCGATACGAGGGTGTGTGGAATGACTGGAGCCAGCCTGCCTGCTTTGCTGACCCCCACAGACGAGGTGGGCGCTGCCGTGGCCACTGTCCCCGGAGTCTGGGTAGGGCTCCTGCCTGCCTCTGAGCGTCCCACCTTTCCCCCTCCTACTCCCTCTCTGAGTTGGTCAACGGGGTCAGCTTGGGGGTCTCCTGGGAGCTACTGTGGCCCCAGGCTGCACACCAGGGCCCGCTGCTGCCTGCGGAGCCGGGTGTGGCCTCGTCTACTTAGGGCAGCCTGGCTGACCCAGTGGACGGAGGTCATGAAGGATCGCAGACCCTGTTGACTCTGGATGGAAAAGGTGAGGCCCGGGGCGTGTGCCTCACCGAGGTGCTTTTGCAGGCGTGAAACAAACCTCCAGGGCCTGTCCGGTACTTTCCCTGTGGCCCAGGCGCGCGGCTGGATGCCTTGCCAGGCGAGTCAGAGGGACACAGCCCTGGTCCTTCTCGCCGCAGGTCGCCTGGTCCCTGCTCTGGGGCAATCCGATAGCAGCCTGGTCGCTGTGTCCCTCTTCCTCCTGCTGAGCAGCCTGACCTACTTACTGTTCAAGCTGTTGCCCAGGTGGGTGGCCAGGGATGTTTGTGAGAGCATGTGCTTATGTGCATCTGATTGTGTGTGTGTGCATGTGTGCGTGTGATCGTGTGTGTGTGTGTGTGCATGTTTGGGCATGGGGTCAACGGTGCATTTAAGGTCCAAACCTGTGGCCCTTCCCTGCATGCTCCTGGATGGGGAGGGGTTTCAGGCCTCTGCCCTGGACCAGTGGGGAGTTCCCAAGTTGCCATGTGCATAGGGGTGGTAGGCAGTGTGTCCCCAAGAGCCCTGGAGACCAGGCCATGTTCTGAGCCCTGTCTCCTGCCTCTGGAGGTGCCAGCTCATTGCCTGGTTTGGTGGGCACAGTGCTGGGTGTCTGGCTTCCACGGGCCCCTGTCTCTGGCCCTGGGGGATGCTGCTGAGATCCAGATGACCACATAGGCCCTCCTGAAACAAGCCATCACATGGTCAGGTGACAGGGTGCAGGGCCGGCCCCACAGGAGACTGGCTGGGCATGGACAGGGAGCAGAGAGGGTGAGAGGCAGCTGAACAGAGAGCCTGGGTGAGGGAGGGGTCAGGCTTTTCCTTGGGTCAAAAGAAAGCCCTTGAAGCCTGGCCACATGTGATGTGACCTGGCTGATGTTTTGAGAGAGGAAGTTCGTGGTACAAGTGAAGAGGAGGCCTGTGGGGCAACCAGCAGCAGTGTCCAGATGGAGGCATGTGTGGGAGCTGGCGGAAGAAGCAGAGATGGAGCAAAGGGGAGGGATGTGCTAGGGTCTCAGGAATAGAAACTGATGGGACGTGCGGGTGGATGCGATGTGACCTGTGCCCCCTGACGCCAGCCCTGGTGTGGGGAATCGGGCTAGGCCCGCAGGGAGGCTGCTGAGGTTGACCTGGACCTGCTGGATTGGAGCCCAGTGTGCCGTCTGCAGGGGAGGACCACTGGATCTACCATCTACCCTAGATGGGTAGATGCTCAGGGAGAAATCAGATGGGCTTTCTGGAGGTGCTGTCTGCCTCTCAGACTGAGGACAAAGCCGGGCACGTCCACTGCATGGCTTGGTATAACTCAGTTCTGTGGGGTCACCTGCACAGGGGCCATAGGTACCTGGTGTCAGACCTGAACCCGGTGAGGGGAGAGCGCACACAGGCCAGGGACGGGCCTGCTGCTAGAAGGAGCCAAGGTCTCTGCAGTGACCACTGGAGCAGGGCCACAAGGAGCCCCTGGCCCAGGTCTCTGCATCCTCTGACTGGTGACTCCTGGCTGCAGGATGAAGACAGCCTTGTACCAGGGTGTGGCATCCCCAGGCCCATTCTTCCAGCCTCTGTACAGCATGCACAACAGGGACTTCCAGGTTTGTGACCTTGCGGGCCAGGGTTGGGGTGGGGCTGGGGTGCCCAGATGTCCGGTCTCCCCAGGATGTGGGTTTGGGTGAGGTTTGGGGGCCTCTGTCAGTGCTTAGAGCTTTTTAAGTGTATACAATGGCCTGTAGAGTATATATAGAGATATATACACACTGTGACTCAAATGGGCAAGAAGAAAAATTAGCTTTATTGTGTTGCTGAACTCTTTTTCCTCTTGTGTCTCTGATTTCATTGCTGATGGAAAAACGTGAAGATTCTTGTGACATTGCCTCTTTGGTTTGCAGCAGCCCTTTGAGGTGCCAGCACCAGGGGCTGCGTCTTCTGCTGCCCCGGGGCTGTCCCTGGTCCCTGGGCTACTCTGGTGGCCGCTGTGGAGGGCCTGGCCCCTCCAGGCCCACTGGCTGGTGTGATGAGTTGGCCTCCCATCCCCATCGTGGTGCCCTCGTGCGCTCTCACAGGCCACCCTGAGGACAGCTTGGTGGCCCCTTGGTCCCGCTGCTGGCCAGGTGCTCGTGCTCCACAGGCAGAAGGAACGGCAGGAGGGCTCCATGGGTGGCCTCTGGTCTCACTGTCTTGGGCCCCTTGCTTTGTCAGAGGACAGAGCTTCTGGGGGTCCGCTGACTGGCTCTGCCTAGGTTCTCCCTGCTGGCTCCGCATGGCTGGGTTCCTCCTGGCCCTTTTCTCTCTTAACAGAAAGTATGGTTTCTAAGATTGTCATTGAGAGAGATGATTTGGAGCTTAAAACTGAGCCCTTGGTCAGGGCTGTGGGGTAAATGTTACCCTGAATGCCCCTTCTGGGCTATAGGCACCCAGTCCCTTCCCTGTAGAACCACAGCAGCTGCCGGGGGTTACTTAGACCCCCAGGACACAGTCTGAGGCCTTGGACTGGCTCTCTGATGGAGGGTGTGTGTGCTGCACTCGATGGAGATCCCTGGCCCCATGTAGGAAACAGCTTCTTAAAATATTCTTTTCCATGATGGTTTGTCACAGGGTATTGGCTCTACAGGAGGACCTTGCTGTTTATGCTTTGTGTTTGGAAGAGTTTGTGTCTGCTAGCCCCCAGCTCCTGGAATACCCCTTCCCCACCCCCTTGGTGATCACGTGTCTTCTATGTCCAGGAGCCTGTTTCTGTTTCGTGGATATGTTCACTTGTGTCATGTAAGTGATCTCATGTGATATTTGTCTTTGTCTGACTTATTTCACTTAGTATGATAACCTCTGATTGCAACCGTGTTGCTGCAAATGGCATTATTTCATTCTTTCTGTGACTGAGTTATATTCCATTGTGCGTGTGCACACACACGCACACGTCTTCTTCATCCATTCACATATTGATAGACATTTAGATTGTTTCTGCGTCTTGGCTATTGTGCAAAATGTTTCAGTGAACATTGAGGTACATATATCTTTTTAAAAATATATGTATTTTTAATTGGAGGGTGGTTGTTTTACAATATTGTTGGTTTCAGTTATATATATCTATATATATATAGATATACACGCATGCCCCTTCCTCTTGAACCTCCCTCCCATCTCCCACCCCTCTAGGTTGTCACAGAGCATCAGATTTGAGCTCCCTGCCTCATATAGCAAAGTTTCACCAGCTGTCTAATTTTACACATGGTAATACATGTATCTTTTTGAATTAGAATTTTGTCTGGATATATGCCCAAGAGTGGGATTGCTGGGTCATATGGCAGCTCTATTTTTTTTTTTTTAATGAGTATCCATACAGTTTTCTACAGTGGATGACGAGTTTATTCCTACTAACAGTGTAGGAGGGTTCCCGTTTCTCTACACCCTCTCCATTATTTATGTTTGTAGCTTTTTTTGCTTATTTATGTATTGTTGTTTGTGCTGGGTCTTCATTGCTGTGTGTGTGCTTTCTCTGGTTGTGAGGGCTGCTCTGTGTGGCTGTGCATGGGCTTCTCCTTGTGGTGACTCCTCTTGTTGGGGAGCACAAGCTATAGGCACATGGGTCAGTGCTCACAGCACACGGGCTTCAGTGCTCACGGCACATGGGCCCAGTGCTCACAGCACGTGGGCCCAGTGCTCACGGGTTGTGGATTCAGTGCTCACGGCACATGGGCTTAGTGCTCAGTGCTCAGAGCACGCGGGCTTCAGTGCTCACAGCACGCGGGCCCAGTGCTCACAGCACATGGGCTTCAGTGCTCGCGGCACGTGGGCTCAGTGCTCACCGGTCATGGACTCAGTGCTCACGGCACATGGGCTTAGTGCTCAGTGCTCAGAGCACGCGGGCTTCAGTGCTCACAGCACGTGGGCCCTGTGCTCGCAGCACACGGGCTTCAGTGCTCGCAGGGCTCCGGCCCAGTGCTCACAGCGCATGGGCTTCAGTGCTCGCAGCACGCGGGCTCTGTACTCGCAGCATGCGGGCCCAGTGCTTGCAGCATGTGGGCCCTTCAATGGTTGCAGCATGTGGGCTCAGTGCTCGCAGCACGTGGGCCCAGTGCTCGCAGCACGTAGGCTCTGTACTCGCAGCACACGGGCCCAGTGCTCGCAGCATGCGGGCCCTTCAATGGTTGCAGCATGCGGGCTCAGTGCTCACAGCACGCAGGCTCAGTGCTCGCAGCACTTGGGCCCAGTGCTCACAGCACGTGGGCTCTGTACCCGCAGCACGCGGGCCCAGTGCACGTAGCACACGGGCTTCAGTGCTCGCAGCGCACAGGCTCAGTGCTCACAGCACGCGGGCTTCAGTGCTCACAGCACGCGGGCTTCAGTGCTTGCAGCGTGCCAGCCCAGTGCTCACAGCGTGCCAGCCCAGTGCACGTAGCACACGGGCTTCAGTGCTCGCAGCACACGGGCTCTGTACTCACAGCATGCGGGCCCTGTGCTCTCAGCATGCAGGCCCTTCAATGCTCGCAGCACGCGGGCTCTGTACTTGAAGCACACAGGCCCAGTAGTGACGCACAGGCTTAGTTGCTCCACAGCACGTGCGATCTTCCTGGACCAGGGATTGAACCCACGTCCTGTGCATTGGCAGGTGGACTCTCATCCACTGCTCCACCTGGGAGGTCCTCTTTGCAGCTTTTAATGATGCCCATTCTGACCAATGTGAGATGGTACCTCACTGTAGTTTCCATTTGCCTTTCTCTAATAATTTCTGACCCACTCCAGTGTTCTTGCCTGGAGAATCCCAGGGACACCAGAGCCTGGTGGGCTGCCGTCTATGGGGTTGGACAGAGTCGGACACGACTGAAGCGACTTAGCAGCAGCAGCAGAAGTAACTACTGATGGCGAGCATTGCTTCATGTACCTCTTGGGCATTTGTGTTTCTTCTTTGGAGAAATGTCTTTCCTGGTCTTCTGCCCATTTTTTGATTTTTTGTTGTTGGTCGTGTTGTTAGTGATCTGTATGAGCTGTCTGTATATNTGGACAGAGTCGGACACGACTGAAGCGACTTAGCAGCAGCAGCAGAAGTAACTACTGATGGCGAGCATTGCTTCATGTACCTCTTGGGCATTTGTGTTTCTTCTTTGGAGAAATGTCTTTCCTGGTCTTCTGCCCATTTTTTGATTTTTTGTTGTTGGTCGTGTTGTTAGTGATCTGTATGAGCTGTCTGTATATTTTAAAAATTAATTCCTTGTTGGTCACATTGTTTGCAGATATTTTCTCCTAGTCTGCATGTTGTCTTTTCATTTTGTTTATGGTTTCCTTTGTTGTGGAAAAGCTTGTTAGCTTGATCAGGTTGCATTTGCTTATTTTTATTTCTGTTGCCTTGGGAGACTGACCTGTGAAACCTTTAGTATGATTTATGTTAGGGAATGTTCTGCCTATGTTCTCTTCTAGGAGTTTTATGGTGCCATGTCTTCTGTTTAGAGCTTTAAGTCATTTTGAGTTTTTGTGTGTGTGCATGGTGAAAGGGAGTGTTCTCACTCCATTGATTTATATACAGAAACAGCTTCCTTTTGGAGGTGGGGGGCCTCCTGTGGTCCCACATAGGGGTCCAGGTCTGCTGACCTTGGCCTGGAGGTGCTAGGCCCAACACCGCGTGTGTGCATGTGTGCATGTGTGTGGGTAGTGGGGTTGGGGTGAGGGGCAGCACTGTCTTTGGCCCGTATCTACACCCTGGCTTAGGCCTCTGTGAGCCCTGGGCCCCATGCAGGGGGGCGTGGGGAGGGAGGGGGCCTGGTGCCGAGGCTGGGCTGGCCCGTGGTGGGTGGAGAGGGTGCTCTGGGCCTCTGGGTGTGGCTGTCTGGAGAGCTTCATGTAGAAGGGGCAGCTGCTCCCATGCTGAGTCCTGAACACACCTCCTGAGGCCTGCCCTCCTCGCGCTGCTCTATTCTAGACCTGGATAGGGGCCTGCGGAGCCAGTCCACAGGCAGGCCGGGACCATGCTGGCCCCCCACGAGGAGCCCTCCTGGAAGCCCATGTCTGGGAGGTTGTCGCTTTGCTGCACTGTGACCCAGCAGACGCCTGGCCATCGGCGGGCCCAGGGAGGCCCTGGGCCTGGCCTCCCTGCAGGTGTGCTGCCAGCGGGACACGTGGATTGGGGGGAGCCGTCGCCCGCCTACCTGCCACAGGAGGACCGGGCCCCTGCAGGCTGCCCCCAGTCGGTACCCCCCCAGTGTGAGGGCAGCAGCGGCGACTACTGCGCCCTGGACTTCTTTGCGGGGAGCTGACCTCAGCCTTCCTGGGAAGCGCGTGGAGCTCTGAGCCACACCCCTCCCCACTGGTGGCATTTTCTGTGACTGGTCAAGCCTGGATTCCCAGACGGAAGGTGCTATGTGGGCAGGCCCGTGGTACTGCAGCCTGTCCATCCTGTGGCTTGTGGACCAACAGCCCTGGAGCTGACCTTTGACTGGCACTGGACCTTCTGCGCAGGGCCACCCATGCAGCGGTCAGGTGTCAGGTCTGGGTGGAGGCAGGCAGACTCTCCCCCGCACCCCACACCTGCGGGCCTGGGCCTCTGCCCTCAGCGTCCTGCCATCCTGGCCCCTATCCACCACTTCGCTCCCTGCTTCCGGGCTTAAACCCAGGCACCTCGGAGAAGCGAGGTGTTGGCCCCACAGCCTGTTCTGTCCTCTGCCCCTTAAGAGGCCAGTCTGGGCCCCGTGGACACAGTTGAGACGCAGCAATGAGGCTGAGGGTCCGCTTTCTGTGCCTCCCTGGGCTTCCTCCCCTACTGAGATTAAAAGGGATGGATGGCCATTTCAAATTGCTGATGGCTGGGGGGGCGGGTCCAGAGGACATAGACAGGAGCTGGGATCTGCTGCCTGGGGTTTCTGGGGGTGCTCAGTGACCAGCTCAGGGAGCCCCCCCCCCCGCCACTCCTCCTCGTCNGTCCGCTTTCTGTGCCTCCCTGGGCTTCCTCCCCTACTGAGATTAAAAGGGATGGATGGCCATTTCAAATTGCTGATGGCTGGGGGGGCGGGTCCAGAGGACATAGACAGGAGCTGGGATCTGCTGCCTGGGGTTTCTGGGGGTGCTCAGTGACCAGCTCAGGGAGCCCCCCCCCCCGCCACTCCTCCTCGTCCTCATCCTCCCAGGGGCCTCAGGAAGCTGCAAGCTGTGGCCAGAGCCCCGAGGGTCAGGGCCAGAAGGGACCATCTGCCATGGCCTAGGTCAGTGAAGGGTCCTGCCTGTCACCTCCCCCGTGGTCTGGAGAGCGGAGAGCAGGGCAGAGGGCGCCTGTCTGTGTCCTGTGCTTGCAGCAGCATACCGTAAGCTGGGTGGCTTAGAACAGCAAAAGTTGGTGGTCCTGCAGTTCTGGGGGCCAGAAGTGTGGAATCCTGGTGTTGGCAGGGCTGCAGGGGTGCCAGCAAGGGCCTGACTCAGGATGTGCCTGGCTTGGGTGATTCCTGCCTTGAGGCCACATAGCTCCAGCCTCACAAAGGCCCTGCCTTGTGTCCAGAGCCCCTCTTTATACCAGTGTCGTCACAGTGGATCAGGGCTGACCTGAAAGACTTGCTCTATTTGGCTGAATTATGGGCTGAGACCCTATTTTTATAAAAGGTCACGTTAGCAGGTGCTGGGGTAGGACTTCCCTTTTCTGGGCAGTGTCCCTGCCTCTGCCAAATGTCTCTGGATTCCTGCTTTCTCACGGGCCCCAGGGTGCCTCTAGGGCCTCCCTAGCACTCTCCCTGGGTTTCACACACAGACCCTGTCCCTCCTGGCTGCGGGACTTGGGTCTGGCACTGGGGTCCTCTGTTTAGTGAGGGCTGGGCCGGACCTGCCCTGAAGTTGGAGGTGCTGACGTATTGCAGGTGGGATAGATGGAGGCCTGTCTCCTGGGTGCTGGGCTGGAGAGGCACCTCCCTGTGGTCTGAGCATAGAGAAACAAAGCCTCCCCAGGTCCTGAAGGCACAGGTCCCTCTGGCTCAGACAGGCTCCCCCCCACGCCCCACAGCGTGCTATGGAGCCCTGAGGTTTGTGGAGAGCCACAGGCGGGACCAGGCAGGACCCTGAGTNCTGAGCATAGAGAAACAAAGCCTCCCCAGGTCCTGAAGGCACAGGTCCCTCTGGCTCAGACAGGCTCCCCCCCACGCCCCACAGCGTGCTATGGAGCCCTGAGGTTTGTGGAGAGCCACAGGCGGGACCAGGCAGGACCCTGAGTGTATTTTTAGTTTCCAGAGAGTGGAGGTGTGTGGACGGAAGTGAGGCGCAGGCACCCTTTGCTCTAACCAAGGATAAAAATACCAGCGTGAATCCACTTCCTGGAGCCGGCCCTGGGGAGCCCCAGGCCAGTGTATTTATAACAGCATCTGTGTGGCTCCTGCAGCTCACGTGGACCTGAGCCCCACAGGACTGGATGGCTGGGCACGGTGTTCATTTGACTCACACTCTTGGTCCTGCTGTTGCCTGAGTGAGCAGCCGCTTTTAGAGGCTGGTCGTTGTAGGTGGGCCACACCTGAATCTCAGGATGCCCTGAGCCAGCTGCTTATACACAGCGAGGCTCAGGAAACATTCATTTCCACCTATTCTGGGGAGACGACCCTTGGCAACTGCACACTGAGACCCCATGAGCCCCGATGCGGGGTCGCAGATCCCCCTGCACCTGTGAAGGAGGCAGGGAAGGTGGCCTGGGACTCAACGAGGGAGCTGCTGGAGGGAGGAGCTGAGTGACAGTGTGGCCGGGGCACGAGCATCCGAAGGGTGGCTGGCCGGGCCCCGCAGCAGCCAGGCCATGGACAGCCCTGGAGGCTCGGCCAAGGCGGGGGCTGCCCGGGGGCTCAGGGTGCTCTCTTTGGCTGTTGCTGCAGTAGAGTTTACACAGGATGAAGCTCACTGTTAAGTGTGTGCTGCAGTGACATTCAGTGCATCGTCTTGTGTGCAGCTGGCCCCTCTGTCTACTTTCACTCTGAAGGGAAACCCCTAAGTGCCCACTCCCCTCTTCACCCTCCTGTCACCCCTGGCCCCCACAAGTCCACTTTCTGTCCTAGGATTTACCTGCTGTGGATGTTTCATACAAATGGCGTATAGTACATCGCCTTTAGTGTTCTTTTTTCCCCTCCTGCTTCAGTGGTTCTGACGTCTGTCCACAATGTAGTGTACAGTCTTTGGACAGACTGCACGCTTGTCCTTAGATGTTTGGGTTATTTCCACTTTTGCACTCTTGGGAACTGTGCTGCCATGAAAGTTACTGCATAAGTTTTTGTTTAAATACCTCTTTTCAATTCTTTGTGTATATTCCTAGGTTTAGACTTGCTAGATTATGTGTTAACTCTACACTCATCTTTTTGAAGAATTGCCAAACTGTTTTCCTCAGTGGCTGCAGCATCACATTCTCATTGGCAGTGTGCTATGGCTCCATATTCTGCATATTTTTTCCACCTCTTGTTAGTGTCCTTTCTTTTTCCTTTCTTTTTTTTTTCCTTTTCTGAATTAAGTTGTTTTGATAACAGCCATTCTAATGGATGTGAAGTGGTACCACATGGTGGTTTTTATTTNTCTGTGTATGTGTATGTATATGTGTATGTTTATATGTGTATGTGTATGCATGTATGTGTGTTTATGTTTATATGTGTGTCTATGTGTCTATGCATGTCTGTGTGTTTATGTGCGTGTGTTTATGTGTGTGTGTATGCATCTGTATATGTCTATATGTGTAATGTGTGTGTCTATGTCTATGTGTGTGTATGTATGTGTGTATGTTTATATGTGTAATATGTGTGTATATGTGTCTATGTATGCATGTATGTGTGTTTGTGTGTGTGTGCATGTGTATATGTCTATATGTGTAATGTGTGTGTCTGTGTGTGTCTGTGCATGTGTGTATGTTTATATGTGTAATGTGTACATCTATGTGTGTCTATGTGTATGTGTATGCATGTATGTGTGTTTATGTGTGTGTGTTTATGTGTATGTTCATGTGTGTAATGTGTGTCTATGTGTATGTGCATGCATATGTGTATATGTGTGTGCCTATGTGTGTGTATGCATGTGTGTATGTTTCTGTGTGTATGTGTATATATGTGTGTATACATGTATATATGTTTGTGTGTGTGTCTGTATCTATGTATGCATGTGTGTGTATGTTTGTGTGCGTGTGTTTATGTGTGTGTATGTGTATGCATGTGTGTATATTTATATGTGTAATGTGTGTGTCTGTGTGTCTATGTATGCATGTATGTGTGTTTATGTGTGTGTGTGTGCGTGTATATGTCTATATGTGTAATGTGTGTGTCTATGTGTGTGTATGCATGTGTGTATGTTTATATGTGTATTGTGTACATCTATGTGTGTCTATGTGTATGTGTATGCATGTATGTGTGCTTATGTGTGTTTATGTGTGTGTATGCATGTCTATATGTGTAATGTGTGTGTCTATGTGTGTGTCTATGTGTATGCATGTGTGTATGTTTATGTGTGTGTATGTTTGTGTGTGTTATGTATGCATGTATGTGTGTTTATGTGTGTTTATGTGTGTGTGTGCATGTGTATATGTCTATATGTGTAACGTGTGTGTCTGTGTGTGTGCGCGCATGTGTGTATGTTTATATGTGTAGTGTGTGTGTGTGTGTGTATGTGCATGCATGCGTGTGTGTGTGTGTGTGTGTGTGTGTGTGTGTGTGTGTGTACCACCCTGCGCCTGGAACACATATGTGACTGTGCTGTGCACCCCCACCCCGCCCCAAGTGTGGTGAGTGTGTCTGGGCACACGTGTCTGCAGCGTGCAGTGCACCATGAGCTGTGACTCTGGAGGCCTCTCGGGCACCTCGAAGCCTGCTCCCCCCACCATCAAGAGTCCCACCACCCTCAAAGTTCAGAGACTCAGTGACTGCCCTTCCCCAAGAAAGGGCACAGAGGGGAGTGTCTTCTCCTGGGGGAAGGGGCAAGAAGGGTGGCCTGGGCTCCAGTGCCCCGCAGCGGCCCCTGTCTGTCCAGCACCTTCCTGCTGGCCCGCTCACCTGGGACATCTTTCCGGGAAAGCACCGATGTGCAGAGGAGGCTGCCTGCGGCTGCCCAGCCCCCAACCCCCCTTCCCTGCCCTGCGCCTGCTGAGCCTTCCCTTCTGCCAGGCTCAGCTGGCCTTGGTGGGAAATGTCCCTGGGCACCTTTGCTCCTGACTGCGTGTTAATTGCTTAGTCTCCAGCCTCCCCATCCACTGCAGGGTCACCTTGCCACAAAACTTTACTCCAGGGAGAGGTGGGAGGGGCATCCAGGAGTGGGGAGCACGTTTGGGAGGGCCGTGACCAGGAATGTGGCCACCTCAGGAAGACAGTAATTGGGTAGGGAGGGCTGAACACCCAAATCCGGCCTCCACCTCCCCCTGCCTTCTTCCTCCCCTTTGTCTACAGGCACAGAGGACTCATCTCAGGATCTGAAGGTCCTTCAAAAGAAATGGCTCCCAGTTTGCCCTGGACTTGCAGGGGATGTGCCAAGCCTGTTTCAGATCAGAGGAGAGGTCTTTTCCAGAAGACGGCATGCAATGGGAAGGCTGGGGAATGTGTGGCCCAGAGGGGCATAGACTCACCTGCCTGGAGGCAGGGGAATGGTGGGGCAAGGTCTTCCTGGAGTTACCTCTCAATCAGGACATCAAGGCTGCATGTCACCTCTCTCAAATGAGATGATATTCTGTCCTCAAACTCTCCCCAATCTACTCACATCCTTATTGCTGCCATCTTCAGGCCTTTTATCCAAGGATAAAAAGGGCTTTTTCCAGTATCTCTGGCCATTCTCTTATTGAGCCTGGAAGGCAGAGGTTGGGGTGTGTGTGAAAAGTGTTAGTCGCTCAGTAGTGTCCGACTTGTAGCCCAACAGGCTTCTCTGTCCATAGGATTCTCCAGGCAAAAATACTGGAAGTGGGCTGCCATTCCCTTCTCCAGGGGATCGTCCCAACCCAGGAGTCAAACCCAGGACTCCCACCTTGCAGGCAGGTTCTTTACCATCTGAGTGAACTGAGACCCAGGCGAGAATTCTTTCCTTCAAGGGCACGTGGTCTGAACTCTAGTCCTGGGGTTTTCCTGTGCAGATACTCAGGCCCCCGAGACTATCCATCCTCACAGCAGTGGAACTTCTTCCAAGGGAGGCTCAGGGGTCAGCAGAGGCCCTGGTGGTGACAGGAGCCACGGTGGGAGGAGGAGATGGCGTCTCAAACTTGACTTCCATCTCTAAGGACAAGCTGGATGGCGGTGGTGGAAACACTGGCAGCGTGACTGAGATGATTTCTCAGGAATGAGGAGACTGCCCAGGCCAGGGCAGGGCCAACCAGATTGTGAGCCCCTGAGGGCATGTCTGGCTCATTTTGTCTCTCCAGATGTCTCCTCAGAACTGATGCTTGGTGAATGTTTGTTAAAGAAATGAATAACCGAACAGAGAACAGAAGGTAAAGGTGGTTAGCTAGCCAACCAAAGAGACCTTGGGTTGCTAGGTCAAGTGGAAGGAAGAAGAGTTAAGGGGAAAATGATTAGTTAGGATAAGACTAAGTTACATTGAGATGACAAACAAGCCCTGAATCTCAGTGGCTTGAAAATCAAAGGTTTATTTCTCATTCACACCACATGCCTATATAGACTGGCAGTTCCTGTATAGACTTTTCTCACTGTAGTCACTTGGGCACCCAGGATGATGGAGCAGCCGTTATCTCAGATATCACCAGTCACTGTGCTGAGAGAAGAGAATGCAGAGGTCTCTCACTAGCACTTAAGTAGCCTGAAAAGGGAAACTTATATTTATACTTCATTGGCCTGAACTAGTCACGTGGTTACTGTTGCTCATGTCCCATTGGCCAGAAGTAGTCATGTAGTCCAATAGCAGGGGGCCGGAAAATACAATTCTACCATGTGCCTGGAAGATACAGAGATGGAAATACTTAATGAATATCCCTAATGAGGGTCATTAAAGAATTAGTTATGGAGAACCAGAAGGGGAGGGGAGCAACTGACATTCTAGATCTTTACTGACCCACATCCCAGAGCTCCAAGCCTGTGGATGGCACTCATTTGAGATCGTAAAGTCATAAACTAACCCCTGGAAGAGAAAGGGAGAAGACAGGTTGCATATAAATTAAACTGAGTAACAGCTCTGTGCCTAGCTGTGCTGAGGTCTGGGAACATACGATGAACACAGCTCCTGCCCTGATGGTGGCAACAGTTATATAAGGAACAGTAAAGCATGAAATGGCATAGAGATTTTATATCCTAGATCCAAGGTGGAAAGTGACCAGCCAAGGAAAGAGGAAGCAGTACAGTCTAGAATTGCACTTAATAGTTGCTGCATTTTCTTCTGTTGCCATAAGGCTGGTGTGACCCAAATGAAGTCACAGTCCTGTGAAATTATGTGGTTTCTGGTTCCTGCCTCTACATTCACCAGTGCCCTCAGACTAGAAGCCTCTGTAAACGAAGACATTCCTGGGAGAAAACCAAAGACTCACCCTGAAGTCTCAGAAGTGCACTGAAGTTGTCTCAGTAAGTTATACTCTCTTGTTAATGGAAACGCTTCCTTTTGATTACATTTTTACAGACATTTTCCTGGGGACATTGTGCTATCCTTGTGCTCCCCAATTCAATCAATAAAAAGACTAGAATGAGAGAGAGAGAGAAAGGAGACAAAGACTGGGGAAGATTGGATCCCTTCATTTTGGCAAGATGGGTTTGCTTTTCAATCACCTGGAGGAAAATCCCCTCTCTCAACAAAGTTTGAGTTTGCGCAGTTCATCTTGAATTAGGAAAATCAGAAAGCTTAGAGTAATACTTGGAGTGAGTATCACATATAATAGTGTCAGAAGAACTTACATATGTGTGCTCACTTGTGCGCAGTAACTTCATTAAAGAATCATAGTTGCCAAAATTCAAATCCTCTTGTGCCCCCTCTTCCCTTCAGAATCAAGCCCAAAGTCCTTAGCTTGCCTCTAAAGGCAGTTTATGGTGTGTTTACACCCCATGGTTCCCCCAGCTTCCCCTTTCCTTTGACGTCCCCTCTACTCCAAACTCTAGCTCTAGGCTGCACCTTATCCTTACCCCAACGTGGCTCATGCCTCAGCACCTCTTCTCCTGCTGTTCCCTTGGCCTGGGACACCTTTCCATCACCTACTTGGAAAATTCCTCCTCCTCCTCCTTGTAAGCCTGGCTTGGGTCACTCTGCTCTGTGAGCATCTCCTTAAGCACCCCCACCACCCATTCCCTGTGTGGTCTCTGCTGTCCCTTGTACAAATTTCCACTACAGTCGTTATCCCACTGACTGACAGTTGTTTCCAGGCATATCTCTCCAACGAGGCTGCAGAATCCTTGAGGGCAGTAATAGTGTCTTCTTTCTTTCTTTCTTTCTTTTTTTAATCTGTTGCACTGAGTGTAAGACCTAGCACCTAGCAGGGGCTGGGTGGACATTTATACCATACATGGAATGAATGAATGAGTAAATGAATGAATGAATTGGAGAGATTCTGAAGGGGAACTTGATATAAGTGCCCACTCAAAACCAGGCTTCCTTGTATGGCAGGACTCAGTAAACTATGGCCCATGGACTGAATCTGCTCCGACGCCTATCTGTGAGAATAAAGTTTTATTGGAACACGGCCACATCTGTTTACTTATTGCTCATGGCTACTTTTGCAACATAGCAACAGAGTGGAGTAGCTAGAACCATATGATTCTCAAAGCCTGTCAGACTCTTTAGAAAGAAGTTTACTTACCTCTGTTCTTTAGCGTTGACTCAATCATTTTTGGACTAGAGACATGTTTGAGACCTTGATAAAGAGCTTTGAGACTGAATATATGTACATACACAGGACACTTTGGATTCAATTTCATGAGAACCAATGACTCCTTGAATCCCATCCATCAATCCCTGAGAGATCCAGTGACACCAGATTAAAAATTCAGTTGCCCAAGGCTAGTGAGACTGGAGCTGAGAAAGTGATGGAGAATGTGGTGCAAAGTGGCTGGGGGTCTTAAAAATCATAGCTCTTACAAAATCAAATCTTAAGAGAGAGCGACAGACTGCCTTGCCCTGAAGCATCTCTGACACATAGCTGGCCACCTTGCGTACTGTATCTTCGGCCTCAAGAAACTTGCTGCTGGGCATCCTATGATGCTATCACCAATATGCCCAGTTTGTAAGGAAGCCCGTCTTCACACTCAACTGAGCTGTTACAACAGGAGCCCACTGGTTCTCTGGGCTGTGAAGGCTAGGGCCCAGGGTGCATAAGCTCATTTTTTCAGCCGACGAGGTGAGACTAGAAGAAACCAGAAGGCCAAGGAGAGGCTGCCCATCTTGATCCTCCCAGAGGACTTTGGGGAGGGGCACAGAAGAGGAGCCAGGACCATCGCAATCCATCAACTCCATCAGCCTTGCTTCCTTGAAAACAAAGGGTGGATTAGGAGGGGGAGTGGGAAACGTGTGTGTCTGGCAGCTAACGAAGTCATGAGCAGTAGGAGGCGTTAGGCCTCTGGGAAGCAAATTGTGGGCCAAACGAGCTCATTTTTTTTTTTAAGCAGAATTATTAAATTAGCAGATGAAGGAAACACATTAGGCATTATGAATCTTGCTGTTAGCAGAGCCCTTGATAGAGGGTTGTGCAGATGCTTGCTAAATTCCTTCCATCCGGAGTTAAAGGCAAAGCTGGCACCCCTGGATCCCCAGGGGGAGGGATGGGTGGGACTGATGTGTCATGAACATCTGGGCAGGTGCTGTCTTGGGGCCTTTAGGTCCACTGACCCATTCAATCTCCACAACACTCAAGGAAAGATGATCTTCCCCATTTCAGCTGAAAAGATGGGCTCAGAAGGGTGACGGGCCTCGTCTCAGCTCACAGAGTCAGTGGCAAAGCTCAAGGCCAAATCTCCATCTGCCTTAGTCCAAACCCAGGGCTCTTGCCCCAAAAGTAAATGAAGACCTCCCTCTGGGGTAACTTTGAAATGGAGCAAAGGCACATAAGTAACCAGTCGGATGGGAGACAAAAGCTGGAGTCAGGCAGGAGGGCTGAGTCCAGGATAGGCGGGGAGGCTGGCCCCTAGGAGCAGAGCTGATTATAATTTCTGTTTTTAGAAAGATGTGATGAATAGATGTGTGTTCAGAGAAATGAAAGGGCATGGAATCTGGATCAGGTGGGAAATAGTTAGGTGCTCTATCCCTTGCTCANCAGGATAGGCGGGGAGGCTGGCCCCTAGGAGCAGAGCTGATTATAATTTCTGTTTTTAGAAAGATGTGATGAATAGATGTGTGTTCAGAGAAATGAAAGGGCATGGAATCTGGATCAGGTGGGAAATAGTTAGGTGCTCTGTCCCTTGCTCAAAATATTCACAAGCCTGTTCTGGGGGATGCTGGTGACTGCTGTGGTCCCAGAGGGTTGGGCTGGGTCACCGGTGTCCCACAGAAAAGCCAGGAGAGCTTCTTAAGGATGCGGGTTACCCAACCCTGTAGGGAGAGCTCCCTGTCACTGGTGACGTTCCAGGAGCTGACATAACTTGGCAGGAGAGTCTGACTCTAGGTTAAGATCAACATTTTGATGGGCTAAAGCCCTTCCCAGCACTACAATTCCGTCTTCAAACTCAAGCTCGAGGAAGACTATTCCAACAGCAACACTCTCCAGAGATTCCTGCAGAAATCTGGCAGTGGAATGGGAGAGTCTGTAGTTGTCTCTGAGATCTGTGCCTGAACATGGAGGGGAGGCATTTAGTGACCCCTGGAGACACACTCTAGTGTGAGAACCACTTCTGGGCAGCGGGGTGACTGACGGGCCTTCCCAAATCCTCCCAGCATAGGGTGAGAGTGGACAGGAACTTCCAGAGAACCTTTTCTAGCAGTGAGAACCAGCCCATCAAAAATAAGAGAGGAGAGAGAGACTTCCCCGGTGGTCCAGTGGCTAAGTCTCTGAGCCCCCAATGAAGAGGACCCAGGTTCAGCTCCCGGTAAGGAACTAAATGCCCTGTGCCACAACTAAGGGTTTGCAGGCCACAGCTAAGACCTGGAGCAGCCACTTAATACTTTAATATGCATATTGAAAATAAGAGAGAAGAGCCAAGGTAAGGGAAGGGGTGGCTGAGACGGGACAATGGCCCAAGCCACCTGCCTACAAACATTTCCTGAAGTCCTAGCGAGTGCCAGAGCCCCAGACTGACTGTAATGAGCCGTGGGGAGCTGGAGTGCAGTGGGCAAAATGAGGCATGGTCATCCTCCTCTCTCATACAAGCTGGACGGGGCCCGGATACCCCAAAAAGGGAGCAGGCAAGGAGATGGGTTTACTCAGAACCACAGGACACCATGCATTCTGGGGTATCTCTGTTTATGAATCTCAGGTTATGTGACACTGAAGAGGATTTGTCAGCATCACTAGCCATCAGGGAAGTGGAAAAACCACAGTGAGAGGGAATTCCCTGGTGGGCTTATGGCGTGGACTTTGTGCTTTCACTGTCAAAGGCCCAAGTTCAGTCCCTGGTTGGGGAAATAAGATCCCACAAGCCTCACGGCTCAACCCACACAAACAAAAACAGAAATCACCCACAACAAGATACCACTTTGCATCTATTAGAATGGCTACTATAAAAAGAAAAGAAAGAGGAAGCTACTCTTGGCAAGGATGTGCAGAAATTGGAACCCTGAAGAACCGCTGTGCAGCATGTGGGATCTTCCTGGCGCAGGGATGGGATCTGTGTGCCCTGCGTTGGGAGGTGGAGTCCCCACCATCAGACCACCAAGGAAGCCCCTGTTTAGAATGGCTACTATAAAAAGAAAAGAAAGAGGAAGCTACTCTTGGCAAGGATGTGCAGAAATTGGAACCCTGAAGAACCGCTGTGCAGCATGTGGGATCTTCCTGGCGCAGGGATGGGATCTGTGTGCCCTGCGTTGGGAGGTGGAGTCCCCACCATCAGACCACCAAGGAAGCCCCTGTTATTTGTCTTTTTATTCTCTTAACGGGGTCTTTCATGAGGTAGATATTTAAAATTTTAATAGACAGCATCACATTTTTTTTTTCTTTCATGGACTAGTGTTTGGCATTTTACTTAAAAATTCATATCAAACCCAAGATTACATAGATTTTATTCTATAATGGTCATGATTTTACATTTGAAAAATTAATGTTTACAGACCATTCTGAGTGAGTTTTTTGTGTGTGTGAGTTAGAGTATTTGTATCTGCGTTCATTACCCCACGTGTTTCCAGTTGCTTCCTGGCCATTTGTGGACACATTTCCTTCCTCTGTTACACGCTTCCTTCCCTGGTTACACGCTTCCTTCCTATTACATGCTTCCTTCCCCGGTTAGATGCTTCCTTCCTCTGTTACACGCTTCCTACCTATTACACGCTTCCTTCCTATTATTCGCTTCCTTCCTCTGTTACACGCTTCCTTCCCCAGTTACAGGCTTCCTTCCTATTACACGCTTCCTTCCCCAGTTACACGCTTCCTTCCTCTGTTACACTGTCCCTTTGACTGGTCACTTGACTGGATTCACATGGGCCTATTTTTGTGCTTTCTTTTCTGTTCTGTGTCTCTCTCTGCTCTCCAGCGTCACACTCTTCATTTCTGTCGCTTTACTGTAAGCCTTGGGCTTTGAATGAGGGGTTTCTGTAACTGTGTTTCTTAGTCTTCTGTCATCTCCTCTAGGTTTTGAACCAATTTGTCAAATATGTTTGGGAGGAATTTGACTGAGATTCTGTTGAATCTACAGAAAGAATGGTCCTCTTAATGACGTTGAGTGTGTTGCTTGTGAGCAGGAAGAACTCTGCATTTTATAATTTGTGCTCACCTGAGTTTTACTGTTTTCTGCACGTGTGCATATATATATATATATATATATATATATATAAGTTTTATACTTCAGGGTTTTGATTTTTGTGGTGCTATTGGGACTTTTTTAGATTCCAGATTCCAGGCTGTCCCGTGAATCACTGCTGATGTTGCCACAGTCCCTCTGGGCTGCTGTTGCAGACCCGCAGATGGCGGCCCATCCCTCCAACAGTAGAAATTTACGTCTAGTTGCTCTAGAGGCTGACAGTCTGGGTTGGGGCACCAGCCTGGCAGGGTGAGGGCTCTCTTTTGTTGGCAGACTTCTCCTTGTGTTTCACGCAGAGTAGAGGGGCTGAGGTCTGTCTCCTTCATAAGGGCATGTGCCCCACTCCTGGGGACCCCGCCCTCACGACCTGTCGCCTGCCGAGGGAGGCCCCACCCACTGCCTGTAGAATCCCTGCATGTGGATCTGGGGGCACACAAGCATTCAGACACAGCACTCTTGAAACAGGGAGTGAGTTAACTCAGGTTGACCTTTACTTTGCTTTTTGTTCTCCATTTTCCCATCAAGGCACAGCACTGGTGGGCTCTACTTCAATTGGAATTTCTAAGTTATGACGTTGAATAATCACAACACTGAATTTCAGAGCTTCACCAGGACTGTCTGTTGTGTGTGTGTGTGTGTGTGTGTGTGTGTGTGTGTCCTCACACGCACATCTTGCTCAGGAGGAGAGGCAGTGCCGATAAATCCTGCTTTCAGTCTTTGGAACCTTGCCACAGCCCCAAGACCAGGCTCCTTCCCCCTGCATCCCCTCTCTGATCTCCCGCCCCCCGCCCTCAGAGCAGCGTGGACCCTCCACTGAGGACCGGTGGACGGGGTGCACCCGTTTCATGAGGGCATCCCCACCCCCCACACTGGACCGCTTTACCATCCCTCCCTCCTGCCCGTGGGCCCTGGGATGACGCAGTAACTGTCTTGACCCGGAGGGGCAACGCCAATCCCCCCTGTTTCTTTCTTCCTGGATGCCCTGGGTCTTTGTTGCTGCTCTTGGGCTTTCTCTAGTTGTGGTGCAGGGACTTATCATTGTGGTGGAGTCTCTGTTACTGTGCGTGGGCTCTAGAGGGTGTGGGCTTCAGTAATTGCGGCTCAGGGGCTTAGTTGGTCTGAGGCAGGCTNCACATCCAGGCTGGTCTTCAAACAGAGAAGGTGACGTCGTGTATGTGGTGGGAGTGAAAGGGAGTCTTTTTATGAGCTCCTTCCAGAAAACCAAATGATTAATTCCAATAATGTTCCCAATGCTCTTCAGTTAGACCAACTGAAGGCAGCACTCGACAAAACGTGTCTGGAATTAGTCAACAGAAAACGAATAATCTTCCATCAGGACACCGCAAGACCATATGTTTCTTTGATGACCAAGCAAAAACTGTTACAGCTTGTCTGGGAAGTTCTGATTCATCCGTTGTGTTCACCAGACATTCCACCTTCAGATTTCCATGTATTTCGGTCTTTACAAAATTCTCTTAATGGAGAAAATATCAATACCCTGGCTGAGGGCACCTGGAACAGTTTTTTGCTCAAAAAGATAAAAATTTTTTGGATGATGGAATTCTGAGTTGTAAGTTTCCTGTAAATTGGCGGAAGGTAGTAGAACAAAATGAATACATTGTTCAATAAAGTTCTTGGTAAAAATGAAAAATGAGTCTTATCTTTACCTAACGACCAAAGGAACCCTTTGGCTAACCCAATATATAAGTGTAGCTTGATATTAAAATCAGAATGTGTTAAAGGTCAATGAACATTCAGTTGTTAACAGTAAGCCAGCATTTCTTTTGCAGTTTTGAGTTGGTATTGAGCTGGTGTGAGGTGATACCTCTTTAGAATTTTGATTTTCATTTCTCTGATAATTAGAGATGGTGAGCGTTTTTCTTGAGTGTAATGGCAGACACTAAGTCTTCCTCAGAAACGCCCTTCTAATCTCTGGCCCGTGTCTTCTGGGACTGATGGTGTTTTTATGTTGAGCTGCAGGAGCTGTTTGTTCTGGAGATGAATTTTTGGGGTTATCTATGTTTGCAAATATTTCCCCTGTTCTTAGAGTTGTCTTTTTCTTTTCTTTAGGCTTTCCTTTCCTGTGCAAACTATTTAAGGGATCGTTAGTTCCTGTTTTCTTATTTCATGTTTATTTTTCATTATTCTAAGAGGTGGATTGAAAAAGGACTTGATGTAATTTATGGAAAAGTGTGCCTTTTCTATATTTTTCTCAAGAATTTCATGGTATCTGAGTTTCCAGTAAGATCTTTATACTTTGAGGAGTTTATTTTTGTGTGTGGTGTTAGGGAGTTCTGTAGTCTCATTTTCGTTTTCATTAAGTAACCTCCACACTATCCTACATCGTGGTTGTTACCAGTTTACATCCTGGGTGTTGGTGCAGGAGGCTTCCCTTTTCTCAACATCCTGGGCAGCCCTTGGTGTTGGTATAGTTTTTTTTTTTTAATTTAATTTTATTTTACTTTACAGTACTCTACTGGTTTTGGCATACATTGACATGTTTGGGTGACTCATTTGTCTTCTCTGACACTCCGTTCCCTCGAATGGGCTAAAAATACCTGGGAGCGCTGGAAGAGTGACTAAGTGGGCCGGTAAGTGGGAGGGACCAGCCCAGGGCATGCTCACTGCCCATTCCCTTTTTGTGTTGTTTTTCTCACTTTAGAGAACACGGCCTTTAGAGGACAGTGGTCACTTTAGAGAACAGTGGTCAGTCAGTGGAAGCTTCCAGAAGAAGAGGTAGACTCCCTTTCTAACCCCTTCCTTAACTTTGTGAGGCTTGCAGGGTGTGGGAGTGGGCTGCCTCTGGCAGGGTGGAGTTGGTTCTCCTGGGTGGAGGACCTGGGTTGTGAGCAGAGAAAGCTCTCTCCCTGCAGAGCTCAGATTTCTCCTTGGGAACTTTGGGGAAGCAGGGCTCAGAGGCCAGGAGGGCATCTTGGGAGCTCCACAGCACAAGGCCCGCCTCCCAAGCAGAGGGACCTGCCCTTCGGTCACCTGTCCCCATGTCTGCCTGATGCCCTTCCTGCTTGACGCCCGGCTCTCTGTCTTTCTGTCCCCCTTGTCTGTCCATCAGGCCGGGGGAGGGGAGGGGGATGACTGTTAGACTAATCCCCGTCGGCCACACGCGTTCCTGCAGCGGCCCGCCTGCATCTGTCCATCTGTCAGTCTTCCTGCCTCCGCCTCCCGGTGGCTCTGATTGCGGCTGACTCGCTTGCACCTGGGCTCCTTTTTATGATGTCTGAGTGACAGAGAGGTGATAAATGAGAGTGAGAGAGAGAGTGACAGACGGGAGCACACGTGAGAGGGATGGGACGCGTGCACACCCAGAGGACTGACAGTTGGGTTGTCCTCCTTGAGACAGGGTCACTCAAGGTCTCCCCAGCCCTGGAGGGGCGCTCGGGACACCATCCATCCCACCTCGAAGCACCGTCTGTCGGCCTCCCTGACCGCAAACAGGACGGACCCCCCACCCACAGGCTCCAGGAGGAGGAGGAGGAAGGACAGTCCCCACGGTAACCAATGGAGAGGCCCTTTTCAGCTCAGGAAGAACCTTTGTCACAATGGAGCTGTTCAACAAAGAAAATGGGCTGTTAGGAAAGCGGGCTGAGGTTCGCTTATGGGCGGGCCCCCTGCTGCCCCCGACCTGTCAAGGCTGTTATGATGGAGATTCCTGAGTAAGAAGTGAGGGGGGTCAGGCTGGGCTGATGGAGGTGGGTCGACCTCTAAGACCACTTCCATCACAAATCCCAGGCAGTAGCGTTACACCAGTGCTTGGCTTGTAGCAGGTGATTAGGATGGAGGTTGGACTAAGTGACCTCAAGGCCCTGAGTAAGAAGTGAGGGGGGTCAGGCTGGGCTGATGGAGGTGGGTCGACCTCTAAGACCACTTCCATCACAAATCCCAGGCAGTAGCGTTACACCAGTGCTTGGCTTGTAGCAGGTGATTAGGATGGAGGTTGGACTAAGTGACCTCAAGGCCCGACCCCACAGCCACTGAGCTGGAGAAAGACGAAAGGCCAGCTAGTGGCAACAAGTTATGAGCATCCAGGGGCTGGGAGCTGGGATGATACAGGGCTTCCCAGACTAGGAGCGTCTCCATCTCCCTCACCCTGATTGGCGTGGCTCCCACGGGCCTCCCTCCCTTCTTCTGACTCAATTTCCATTTCCATTTCCATGTCAATGACTTCCTTGGCAGGACAAGCAGGCCTTGGTTGCCAGAGCGCACTGGAACACTGCGTTTCAGAGTCTCCAACCAGCTTGTCCGGCCAGTGTGGCCCCCTCCCAGGCCTTCCAGGCCCTTCCTGCGAACATGTCTCATCCTCTGTGCCCTTTCAGGAGACTTAGCTCTACCCTCGCCTGCTATCTGTAAGGTTATTTGAAAAAAAGACACACTCCCTGGTTTGATCAAGATGTTCAAGCACTGATGGCTCACGAGGCGCCAGCTCTCCTCGCAAAGTGCCGAGATGAGAGTGGGAGGAAGGCTTAGGCCCTCTCTCTCGAGATGCCGGCCACACAGGAGAGGCAGATGAGAGTCAACAGTCC
>SJYX01010246.1:65703-103524 GCA_006410675.1 Oreotragus oreotragus
CTTCTGAAGGACACTCAGAGGGCAGACCACTGAGCTCCTTCCGTCACGGGTCAGTGATGGCTGGAATGTCACCATGATAACAACGCCTTTGACATGAGCCAGTGTTAGCAGTGGTGACCGCTTCCGGAGAGGGAGGGTGTGACACGGACAAGAGGGAAGAGGGTAAAAGGAACCCCGGTAGATAATGCCTGAGGGACAAATGCTGGTGCGTGGGCAGGGCGGTGCATGAGCAGCCCATCAGTGCCTGCCGATTTGGACTTGACACCATCCGTGACAGGCAGAGAGGGCCGGGAAGTGGAACCAGGGTGCTAGGAGGCACCACCCAGTGCAGAGGGACCGCCGGAGATGCCTGGGGCTCGGGGACAGAAGCAGAGGGATCCCGGCTGAGGAAGGAGCAGCCTTGGAGTGCAGAGACGAGCAGGCAGTGATGCAGGCTTTGCCACTGTGACATCCCGTGCTGACCCGGGGTCACCTGTTGCCACCACTGTGGGGAGACCCGGGTCAGGGAGTCAGACAGACAGGACTGGACCAACTTTGCCAGGAAGCCTGCACAAGCAGGACCTTAACCCTCACCCTTCTCTCTTCTCCCCAACCAGAATGTCGCGAATACTAATGGAAAACAGACAGCTCCCCTCCACACCACCAGCAAGGGAGCAAAACTCTCTTGCAACAGAGAGGAGCCACAGGCGCTGACTCTGTTTTTCCTGGCAGAGAAGAGCCCGGGGCGGCGGGGGCGGGGGGTGGACAGCTTTGGACAAGACTGACAAAGCTCTGAGGCTCCAGGGCATCTACCTGGGAGTCAGGGGCGGAGGGCGGGGGTGGTTCCCATGTGGGTTGTGCTAAACCAGTAGGAGCAAACTCCCCTCAGAATCCTGTAGGTTCCTGGGGACCCCTCAGCTGTTGGCTCCTGAACATTCACAATCCTCAGGCAGGAGAGCCATCCATGCCGTCTGCCCCTCCTGGTCCTCCTCTTTGCTCATCATCAGGGTCTGACAAGGCTGGGGACTCGGGAGGAGGGGAGCTGCGATGAAATGAGGGCCCCAAGGATGAGGTTCCATCTGGGGACCTTGGGGACGAAGCCTTGTATCTTCATAGCCTCATTCGACTCTTCTGTATGATGAGAGGAATGGACCAGACGAGAGTTTACAAAGAGGGTCCCTTAGAAGCCTGTTCCTGTAAGGTGTCGAGGGGAAAAGCAGTTTGGGAGAGCATACTTTCCATCCTCCAATATGCATGACAGACTCAGAAACGCTCCATAGCACAGAAATCTGTTCAACAATCGCTTCTCGGCCTTTTGGCTAAGATCAAGTGTAGAAACCTGTTCAACTTTGTTTGACCCGGTGTTTTCCAGACAGGCTTCGTTTTCTCAAACCGCCCATTTTCATCCCAAGGAAGGACATGTGATGGAGTTTAGAAAACAGTGGAATAAATGCTGCTTTGGAAGTTCCCCTCAGTCCTAAAAGTCTGTTTGCTTCTCTAAAGCAAGTGGGAGGGCTGGGGAGGAGAGAGGAAATGACATTTGAAAGCTCTTCCCATGTGTCCAGTTCTGCATCATGTCACCCGCCCTCTCACCTTCCCGCTCCCTAGCTACATCACCTCATGGTGTGGGTGTGGGTTCTCCCCCATCAGATCAGGGCAGAGAGACCTGAACTGACCCCAGGGCAAAAGGGGAGGCTTCCTTGGGCTTGCTGCATGCAGGAAGGTCAGAAAATCCTGCTTGATGTGACCTGGAGGTCAAGGCTCCGTTCCTGGTAGTCTCAGACTCTCCAGCCTCCATCAGCTCCATGGTCTGGAAGATCCCCTGGAGGAAGGCATGGCAACCCACTCCAGTATTTTTGTCTGGATAATCCCCATGGACAGAGAAGTTTGGCAGGCTACAGTCCATAGGGTCGCAAAAAGTCAGACACCGCTGAAGTGACTTAGCACGCACGCAGGGGTTAAGACAAGGAAAGCCAAGGACTGGGGTAAAACCCCTACATGTAACGGACAAAATTAACTCCCAAGAGTTCGGTCCACAGAAGGCAGACCCTGAACAAAAACATAAAGCTGCCAGTGTGGGTCTGCGTGATGTAGTGAAAAGAAACTGAACTTTGGAGCTAAACAGACCGGGGTTCAAATCCTTCCAAGAGGAACCTCGCCTAACTAACCCTACCTAACTGCTGTCTGGATGAATCATTACTATTCCCTCTGGAAAAGCTGCTGACTACGGCTGGCAGCACTTGGAATGCCTGGTTATCAGACACCTCCTTTCTTGTTTGCTTGCGTTACGCCTGTTCCCAAACTTGTTTATGTCAGTTGCGCTTGTCACCATGAGCAGATAATTGAATCGACTGTAACCCAAGTCAATTAAATACAAGTGGAGAAAGGAGTTATGCTTTTATGGTAATTAATTTAATGCTTTGGGAAGAATGTTATTAATAAAAAAAAAATGCTGTTGAGTTAGGTGTAGCCAAGACTCTACAAAATTTGAAGAAATATCAACCCCATACAAGGAAGTCTGTGTACATTGACTGTCCTTGCTGGGAATCAAAACCAGAAATCTCTTAGGTGATATTTACATGGTCTCCATTACATGTGGTCCTGGGAAGCCAAGTTACCTTTCTGAACTTGTTTTTCTTGGCTTTAAAATAAGTTAAGGGGACTTCCCTGGTGGTCCAGTGGGTTAAGATTCTGTGCTCCTAATGCAGGTGGTCTCGAGTCTGATCCCTCACCAGTTAACTAGATCCCACATGCTGCAACTAAGACCCAAGCATCTTTTTGCCATGACTGCGTTCCCCTATCTAGAGTTTGCAAGGCTTTGTCCTAAAGTTTGCAGTTCAGCTAATCTGATCTTAATTAGGGTTTAAGATGTGGACTCTCCCTAAGAGGGAATGGGGAAAAGTCTCCCCAAGAAGTGCATAGACTGGGTATGATTCCAGGCAGGGTGACAGAGCAGCAGGGTGGCGGTCTGAGTTGAAACATCTCTGGGGTGTAGGCTCCTCTGTCCATGGGATTTTCCAGGCAAGATACTGGCATGGGTTGTCATGCCCTCCTCCGGGGGATCTTCCTGACCCAGGGATCGAACCCGCACCTCTTAAGTCTGCATTGGCAGGTGGGTTCTTTACCATGAGCACCACCTGGGAAGCCAGGTGAGGATGTGCTATTCTTTCTGATGTGACCAAGCCATCTTTATATGCTCACCATGACTTGCCAGCTTCCCAGCCCTTCTAACTGGGGGTCAACTCGATCTCACTTTAGAGCAGTCTCGTCTCAAACCAGGCGCACCCAGGGGAGATTGAGGCTAGATAGAGGAGTTGGAATCCTGCTCAATTCAGATCTCCTGCGCCTCCTGCCCATCACCTCAGAGTTCGGGAGAGAGGTGGTTCTCCCATACCTGCACGCCAGATGGATACTTGTCAGTCAAGGATGGACATTCTGCCCACAGCTGGTCCAGCTACTTGCTGCCTGCTCAAAGCTCTCCTAACCCCTGTCATGTGACACCTCTGCTCCTAAATCCTGGTCCATGGAAGCTAAGAGAGCCTCCATCGGGATCAGAGCGCGCCTGTTCTGTTCTGAGAACGGTGCTTCTTGCTTCTGCTCTTCTCACTGAGGCCTTCCCAGCGCTTGTCCGCTGGCCTCAAGCCTCCACCGGCTGGTTTATCCCCCACTGAGCCGGCTTGGCCCCAGCTGGAGCCCTCAGGCCTAGGGGGCTGCTTCAACAGCTCTTCTGCCTCTAGGAAGTCAGCACCATATGTGCCCCTAGATGCCCAGAGCCCAGCAGAGGTACCCACTGAAGCTGTCTTGTAGGCGGGGATGGGCCAGGAGCTGGGGGGTGGGGAGAGGAGCAAAGGAGGAGACGCGTAGACAGCCAACTCTCTTCTCTTTTGTGCTGGCTTCTGCATCATGGGCAAAGTTGGGCAGACCTGGGGTCATCACTGATGCATGTGAAATCTAGAACCCTCCTGAATCTTTGTTTCTCCATCTGTAAAGTGGGGATGCTGACGGTTGCCTCATCTGCTTATGGAGAATAATGACAATAAGATAATGTCTACAAAGACCTTCCTTCCCCTTGGTGACCTGTTCTCATTAAAGAAGCAAGGGAAACATTGAGAAAAACAAAGGCTCTGCTGGCCAGCTGGTCTAAGAATGGGAATGGTGGAGACCCTGGACCACAGGGGTGGACATCAGACTGTCCCTCCTGACTGGGGAGGGCGACTCCTTGACTGTGCTGGGCAGCCATGTGTAGGCAGCCTCCTTGGCTTCTGGCTTGTTGATCTTGACTGATATTTCAGAGTTGGAGCAGAGAATCCATTTACCTTTTGGCAAAACTGATGCCCAGAGGGTGAACTGCTCGTTGAAGGCCACACAGCAGGCCAGGGTCAGGGTGGGACAGGCTCTCAGAGTCCTGACTCCCAGGCCCAGGTCGTGCATGCTGCTGCCAGACCGCTGGCCCCTCTGTATCCTGATGCTGGGCACTGGACGTGTGGTAACGAGGCTGCCTGCGCTCCATGGGGGCGGCCTGGCCGTGCTGCTGGAGTAGCTCCTTGGAGTTATGCTGAGGGAAATAACCCTCCCACCCCCACTACAGAAGGGGAGAGAGGCAGAATGGAAGAAGGGGGTCAAAGCAAACAGAGGCTGTCTAGCAAACCTAGAGACAGTGATTCATTCACTCGTCCTTTCATCCAAATCTGACATTCAGCCCAGATGCACCAGCAATTCGTGAAGATGCTAAAATTCTTCCACTCGCTGCTAAGTCATTTCCTTCCAGAGCTCTGTAGCATCACAGGTGCCAAGGACCCTCTTTTAGGGTCTCCAGTATCCTCCCAGCATCCAGGAACTAAAAGGTTCATGCCTGGCCCACCAGGACCCCAAGACCCCTGCCCCAGTACCGATTCTTAAATATTTTAACTAGTGCCAGCAGGTCACCAGAGAGTAAAGAATCTGATTGCAATGTGGGAGACCTAGGTTTGATCTCCGGGTAGGGAAGGTCCCCTGGAGAAGGGAATGGCTACCCACTCCAGTGGTCTTGCCTGGAATATTCCATGAACAGAGGAGCCTGGCAGGCGGCAGTCCATGGGGTCGAAAAGTGTCAGATGCGACTGAGTGACTAACACTTTCCCTAGTCATAGATGCCATCAAACACTTTGATTGAAACCTTTGGATGAAATGGGAAGTGCTCAGCTGTGAAATGCCATTATTCACTCATTCAGCAAATGTTTCTTGAGCACCTAATGTCTGCCTGGGAAACGGGCTAGGACTCTGGGATGCTGAACTGTGCAATGTAAGGTGCCGACTCAGAGCCTTGCCATGAAACAGAGAGAGTGTGGAGGGGAGCATCCAGCTCTAAATAATGACCCAGAGAAAGAGGAGACACAGCAGGAGGGGAATGAGATGGGCTGCCTCCTTGGCTGGGAGCAGCGGTGCAGGAGGCTCTTGAACCTCTGGGGAGGGGGCCTTGGAGTCCAGCTTGGAGCTGTCAAGGTTCTTCAGTTCTGTTCAATTATCCACTAATGACTCACAATGAGCAGATTAGGAAGGGGACTGAGGACAAGGACGCTTAATTATCCAGTGAAGGAGTGAGGAGTGTAGTCCCCAGGACAGGTTTCGGGAAGGTGGACGAGGGGAGGAAGTAGGGGGGAAGAGGCTCAGTGCACCCTCGCAACTCCTGGCAGCTCCATAACCATTGCTGGGGCTTCCCAGGAGCTGGCCCAACCACCGAGCCTGGATCATCAGGACCAGCAGTGGAGCTCAGCGTTGGGAAGGGCAAAGGGGATGAGTGTGGAAGGCGGAGAGGTAAATGGGGACGGGCAGGCATACAGAGCTGGCTCACCCCAGGCTCGTGGTCTCCATCAGCACCGGGGCCCACAGAGCAGTGAGTCAAGTCTGCGGACTCTGTCTGCTGGAAACCCCTTGAGGTTGCCCCTGCCCCTGCCTGGGAAGGACACTGGCCTCGTGGCTCCCTCCATCTCCTCCTGCTCCCTGATGTCTGGGTCTCCACCTTCCTCTGGTCTCCTGGGGGCGGGGGCATTCCATGTAGCCTCTTCCAGAACAACCACAGCAACGTCTCCGTACCAGACACTAAGATTCATGTTCTACATGAACGTGGGGCTCTCAGGAGTCTTGGGAGTTGGTGCAGAGGTATTCCTTTCCCAGGAGGCCCAGGAGGAAAATGGGGTTCATACAGGTGACTCTATTTGCCCCAAACCTCAGAGGTGATGTGTCAGAGATGCAGCTTGGACCTGGGTCTGCCTGCTTCTCCCTAAGCTTCTCTTCATACTTGATACCAGGTTGTCCTTCAGGCCTGAGACTGCAGATGAAGAGAGCCAGCTGATGGCTCTGGGCCTGAAGCCATGTCTCCCCACCCCTGGGTCCTCCTCCCCCTCCAGCCTCAACCCGGGAGGAAACTTCTAGCACCTCTCCCTACTCCCACTGGTGTTCTTAGGTGCCCAAGGGTGATGCTTTCCAGCCCCCAGGGGGCCCTCTCTGATGCCCGAGCCTTCCCTGCCTCTGTCACACACCTGGCAGCCTACAGAGGCCCAGGGGCCCCGCATGCCCTATACGATTGAGTCACCCACGTAAGTTTTTGGTTCTGAGTTCATTGTCTGTCTCACATCTCCACACTCAAGGTAAACCTCGTGCTAATTGATTAGACAACCTGATTAGACAACCAGGGGTCGTGGCTGGGCGTGAGGCACAACGTCCTTTAGTGAGGGATGATGGGGGTCGAATGGGAGAGTAAGAGTTTGTCCCATTCTGGGTTACGTTAGATTCCTGTTAAGCTAGACTTCTGAAAGAGGCAAGCCTTCTTAATTGTCTAACTCTTGCCCTGGGGAATGGGCAGCAGGCTGCTGCGTGTCCACTGTGGTCAGGTGCTTTGCAGACATTACCTCATTTATTCTCACAACCATCCCATACGTGGGAGTCTCATTTACAAATGAGAAAACTGAAAGTAAGTGACTAGTCTATGGTCTCCTAGTTTGTACAAGATCTGGGATTTGAGCAGAGGGCTCTTGGACTCCAGAGTCACTGTTTTTCCCACCACTTAATAGAGTATGTGGAAAACAACCTGGAAATTCAGGGATGGGGAGGGAGGTGACCTTGAAACAAAGGCACTATCAATGCCTTCCTGTGGGGCTACCAGCAGGGGTCGGGCCCTCCCATGCTCCGGCATCCTGGCAAAGGACACAATCAACTCACAGCTCTGTCCAGAGTTTTACATGTTCTCAGTTAATGCTCACAAGCAGTTCCAGAAGTCTTAGCTCCCTTTTGCAGATGTGGGAACGGAGGCGCGAGCATCTGCGAACTTACTCTACACAGCGAGAGAAGTAAATGGCAACACCAGGAATCAAGAGGTCATTTAACCTCAAACCCAGGGTTCTTGCAGCTGCCCTCAAAGGGGGGACTGCCACCTCTGGTAGCAAGCAAGAAACTATAGAGCCACAGGAGGGGCCCCAGACTCACAGACCCAGGCCAGAGGTCAAGACCAGGATACTCCATGTGGAAGGACAAGAGATGTGCTTTTACCATGGAATGGGGCACACAGGGTCAAGGGGCTAGAGTTTCTGCAGAGCTTCAGAGATAGATGCACTGGTGTCAGCATCGTTTAGCTCAGCCTCCTAACTATGCGTGCATGCGTGTTCAGTCCCTCAGACGTGTGTAACACCTTGTGACGCCACGGACTGTAGCCTGCCAGGCTCCTCTGTCCATGAGATACTCCAGGCAAGATACTGGAGTGGGTTGCCTTTTCTTCTCCAGGGAATCTTCCTGATCCAGGCATCGAACCCTGGATTAACGGTCAGATTAATTAATTAACAGTCAGACTGCATGACCAGTCAGATTCTTTACTAGTGAGTCACCTGGGAAGCCCTCCTAGCTATACAGGTGACAATAAATTACAAGCAGAGACAGGACTGAAGTCCAGCCTCCCCCAGTAACCACCCTCACACTCAGAGCCACCCTAGGAAGCGGGATGCTTCAGAGGTCGATGTGTCCCAAGGGAGAGGCTGCTTCTCCTCTTTCAGTTAATACACTCTAGGTACCCAAGGTAGAGAGTGGCCAGAGCAGCAGCTTAGGCCTTCCAGGCTGCACGTCTCCCTTGGTTGCCCAAGTTCTGGATGTCTTGCTAGCCTGGGTAGAACCATTATCGCCTTGCTCTAAACTCTGCCCCTTCTTCTGAGACGGCAGCAAATCTGAGATGCCTTCTCTCAGTGGATGGCAAGCCCTTTAAGTTCATGGTCTTAGTGAGAGTCTTCTCTTTGTTTCTGTGCGTGTGTGTGCTTCACTGAGCCTGGAATGCCCAGGGCAGGAGCACATGGATGAAGGGATGGGTATTTCCTTTTCTTTCTAAGACCTTCGCTGGGGTTCTGATGCCCTGAGGGTCTGGTTGGGGTGGGGGTGGTATCTAAGGCTCTTGTGTTCTGTTTGGTCACCCACTCCAAGATCCGGGCTGGTGTGAGCAATACGGGGTGTGGAAATGGTGGAGGGGAAAGAGGGGGGAGATGCCTTGAAAGGTGGGACATCCCCTTTTCTGTTCCCTTTGCAGGGCCCAGTCTGGGGTGTGACCAAGGACCATTCTCTTCGCAGCAGTTAGAGGGAGGTTCTAAATCCTCAGTCTGACCATGTCACTGCTTTGCTCAGAATCCTCCAAAGCCTCCTTGTCTCCCACTGGATGGAGCCCTGGGGTATGGCTTCAAGACCCCCACGGTCTGGCCCCAGCCCCGAGGCTCCTCTCTCCACACTCCCTCCATCACCTCTCTCTTGGGCCTGTAAACTCGACCAGCCCGGCCAACACAGGCTTCTCCCTCTACCACACCATCTCCCCCCTTCCCTTCTCTCCTCGGCCTGACCACTGCCCAATAATCTTTCAGGACTCCACGTGTCATCTCTTCTGGGAAGCCTTCCAAGACTTTTGAAGGTCCAAGAGGGGCCTGTCCTCCTCTATGATCATCACACTCCCATCTGAGTGGCAGTTGCTTCATGTCCTCCCACTAGACTCTGAACCCCAAGGGGGCAGGGGTGTATCTGCTCAGAGAGATAGTCCTCCAACTCCTAGCCTCTTGCTACTCAAAAATGTGGTCCACAGACGGCAGCATCAGCGTCACCTGAGGCCTTGTTAGAAATGCATAACCTCAGGCCCTTTCTCAGACCTACTGAATCAGTTTGTTAGAATTTTTCAGTTGCTCAGTTGTGTCCAACTCTTTGTGACCTCATGGACCATGTGATCCAGCCAGGATTCGGCCCAGAGTAGATACCCATTTGCTACTTTTTGAGTCAATGAGGAAAGGCATGGGGTCTGCACTGAGTGCCATGACAGCCTCAGGCTTCTACCTGTGACCACCTGGTGGACCCTGGAATGGGAGGGAGTGAAGAGGGGTAGGGTGAAGAAGTCAGCTACAGGACACAGACACCACGTGCCCAGCACACACACTTTTAAAAAGTATTTATTTTTATTTATCTGCTTATTTGGCTGCACTGGGTCTTAGTGGCGGCATGCAGGATATTCTAGCTATGGCTTGTGAACTCTTACCTGGGGCAGGTGAAATTTGGTTCCCCTGCCAGGGATTGAACCCCAGCCCTCTGCATTGGGAACACAGAGTCTTAGGCACACAGGGAAGGTCCTCACACACTTTTAAAGACATTGCTTTGCTGAGACTTTATGAAGGTTGGATCTTTATCCCTCACGGGTAGATGTGGAAAATAAAGGGCAAAGTGACTTGTTGCTATGGATCAGATGTTTCTGTCCCCATAAATCCATATGTGGGAAGCCTAACCCCTCAGGTAATGGTGTTAGGAGGCAGAACCTTTAGGTGGGTGGAGATGGAGGTGAGAGTTCAGCCCACAAGAATGGATTAAGCGCCTTTGTAAGAAGAGACCCCAAAGCAAGCTTCCCTGCTCTCTGTGCTCCGCTACCTGAGGATACAAGGAGAAGACAGCCATCTGCAAACCGGGAGGAGAGCCCTCACCAGACGCTGAGTGTGCTGGGACTTGACCTCGGATTCCCCAGCCTCCAGAACTGTGGGAAATAGATGTTGGTTGTTTCAGCCACTCTATCTGTGGCCTTCTGTTACGGCAGCCCAGGCTGACTAGGGCACTGGCTCAAGGTCACAAAGCAGCAAACGGCAAAGCTGGGGTTCCAGCTTCAGCCTGACGACCTCTGGCTGGAGGAGAGAAAGGCTGGAGGTGGAGAAGGGATGGGCATGGGAGGGCTTGCTGGGCCAGGCCCAGGAATGAGCTCACTTCAGGATGGAATTGAAACCTGTTCTCATCAGAAGAGGAGGCAAGGGAGGGACTTAGGGGGAGAAGGCCTGAGCAGGTTTTATCTGTGGCTGAAATCCCAGCTTCCACTCCGGGGACCTCCGACTCCCTCAGCCCAGCTGGGGTTTGCTTTGTGTATCTTTGGTGGTGTTCTCTCCCCTTCCGGGTGTGAAATCTATCCCTCCCCGGAGCTTTCCTGCAGCCGCACACCCACCAGGCCACATTTCCTGGGCTCAGCAGAGTCTGGACACCTTCCCGTCCCTGCAGACATCAGCCTGGGACATGGCTTGAGTCTCCCAATTCCTCTTTCTTCCCTGCATCTCTTGCCTTGCCTAAAAGGGCTAGGATCTGCTCAGCTACAGAATGTGGAACCCAGAGAACAGGATCTAATCCAACCCCCCTCGATGTTTCAGATGAGGCACAGAGGGCCAGAGGAGGAGAAAGTTTCCCAGGATCACTGGTTATGGGGGAGGTCATGGGCAACGCTGGACGCAGGAGCCAGCCTGCTATTTGTGCTTTCCGTTGCACTGGGCAGTCTGCTCAGCGCCTCTGTGGAGAAGTGCACCCTCAGGTCTTGCCAGGTTTATTATTAGCCCTTATTTATTGAATACTCACCATCTGCCTGACATCAAGCACTTAACATACGTAATCACATTTAATCCTCATAATAGCCTCATGATTTATTTACTAGTCTTCCCATAATCATTATTATTCTCATTTTTCAGATGAGAAACTAAGACTCAGAGAAGTGATATAACTTGCCCCAGGCACACAGCTAGGAAGTAGCTCCACAAGGATTTGAACTCAGGACTGCTCAGCTCTGAGCCCTGCTCGGCCACATGTCCTTTTGAGTGGGTTCAGCTCAGATACTCAGACTCATGTCTGTGCTGCAACAAGAGAGAAGCCCTGTGTCTCTCTGAGTGGTTGAGTACCCAAGGGCCATGGCTATACCGTCTTACGAGCACACTGTCAATACAGCCTCTCTGGTTTACAAAGTACTCTTGTGCCTACATAAACCCCTAAATCTGGCAGAATGGCTATTTCCCCCATTTCACAGGTTAGGAAACTGGATTTAATACCCTAGAGCACATAATTTTTGGGACCTGGGTGGTGGTATTGACACCATGATAACACATCACTCCCCACCTGGGCTCATGATGAATGCAAGGACCCTCAGCAGCATTCAGCAGACACTAGCCAGGGTGTTCAGACACATCATGCTTGACCTTGCCAGTCCACAGGACTCTCACATCTGGATGAGGGCAGGCCCAGGAAGACACATTCCAACACACCTCCAGGATTCTTCTATAGAAAATGGGGTGATTGTGGAGTTTCCTTCCCCTATCTTGTCTGGGTTTGCAAAATCTGTTTCCTAGAAGATGTTTGTGGAGGGAGAGAGACACTGGTGAACATGAGGACTGGTCCAGCCTTTGTGACTATAATTTTGTGGCCTTGAGTTAGTCCCATAATTTCCCTAAACCTTAGCTTTCTCATCTATAAAAAATGGGAATAGTGTCTACCCTACTCTTCAGTTCAGTTCAGTTCAGTCACTCAGTTGTGTCCCACTCCTTGCGACCCCATGAATCGCAGCACGCCAGGCCTCCCTGTCCATCACCAACTCCTGGAGTTCACTCAAACTCATGTCCATCAAGTTGGTGATGCCATCCAGCCATCTCATCCTCTGTCATCCCCTTCTCCTCCTGCCCCCAATCCCTTCCAGAATCAGAGTCTTTTCCATTGAGTCAACTCTTCACATGAGGTGGCCAAAGTTTTGGAGTTTCAGCTTTAGCATCATTCCTTCCAAAGAAATCCCAGGGTTGATCTCCTTCAGAATGGACTGGTTGGATCTCCTTGCAGTCCAAGGGACTCTCAAGAGTCTTCTCCAACACCACAGTTCAAAAGCATCAATTCTTCGGCGCTCAGCTTTCTTTAAAGTCCAACTCTCACATCCATACATGACTACTAGAAAAACCATAGCTTTGACTAGATGGACATTTGTTGGCAAAGGAATGTCTCTGCTTTTTAATATGCTATCTAGATTGGTCATAACTTTTCTTCCAAGGANCGGAAAAACCATAGCCTTGACTAGACAGACCTTTGTTGGCAAAGTAATGTCTCTGCTTTTGAATACGCTATCTAGGTTGGTCATAACTTTCCTTCCAAGGAGTAAGCGTCTTTTAATTTCATGGCTGCAGTCACCATCTGCAGTGATTTTGGAGCCCTCACAAATAAAGTCTGACACTGTTTCCACTGTTTCCCCATCTATTTCCCATGAAGTGATGGGACCAGATGCCATGATCTTCGTTTTCTGAATATTGAGATTTAAGCCAACTTTTTCGCTCTCCTCTTTCACTTTCATCAAGAGGCTTTTCAGTTCCCCTTCACTTTCTGCTATAAGGGTGATGTCATCTGCATATCTGAGGTTATTGATATTTCTCCTGGCAGTCTTGATTCCAGCTTGTGCTTCTTCCAGCCTGGCATTTCTCATGATGTACTCTGAGTATAAGTTAAATAAGCAGGGTGACAATATACAGCTTTGACGTATTCCTTTTCCTATTTGGAACCAGTCAGTTGTTCCATGTCCAGTTCTAACTGTTGCTTCCTGACCTGCATACAGGTTTCTCAAGAGACAGGTCAGGTGGTCTGGTATTCCCATCTCTTTCAGAATTTCCCACAGCTTATTGTGATCCATACGGTCAAAGGCTTTGGCATAGTCAATAAAGCAGAAGTAGGTGTTGTTTTGGAACTCTCTTCCTTTTTCCATGATCCAGCAGATGTTGGGTAAATTAATACAATAGAGATGAAAAGGTTTCAAGAAGAACAACGTGTTGTATATTTATGCACTGATGATTTCAGGTATCAAAATGGCAGCTGGGGATTGTAGTGTGGGAGGAAACATTTATTGAGCATCTACTGTAAGCATTTTATAGATATTATCTCATACGCCCTCTACACGGCTCTTCAGAGAGGTATTATAGGATTTTCAGCTTCTGATTCTGGCCGAATAGCTCTTTACACATCAACTATCTTGAAGATAACAACTATTAACTGTGAGCAACATATTAAAAAATAGTTATCAGAAGGAGAGTAACACACAGCAGGCAGATTTCAGAGCTGGGGAGTGGGGCAGGTTATTGACACTTGGAAGATGGGAAGGGCACTGGGCGAATTTCTTAGCTTTTACAAGTTTAGCCTGAGGACAAACCCTTGTCTTCCCAGGCCAGTTGGCTAAAGCCTGGATGGAAAGCTGCAGTCAGACTGGTTTGAAGAATAAGGGGATAGATTTCAAGGCACATTCAAGGAAAAAGAAGAAGAAAACTCAGGAAAGAGTGAACCAGAGAGGGGAACCCTAGATACAAGGCATAAACTCTGCCCAAATACCTGGTTGACCTTTGAACCAATGCCTGTGGAAGACAGATGCTCAGCAAAACCTAAAGAAGCTGAATGGAAATTTTGGCTGCAACCCACTGAAAGAGAGACAGGTTTGCAATGAGAGTTACCTACTTCATTAAAGAAACAAACAAAAGCTTCCCCAATAGTCTTCATAGCAACACAGAGGACCCAAAGTCCCTACAACTTTATCATGCACCATATCCAGGATACAGTCCCAAATTATTAACATAGAATAAAACAGGAAAATATGATCCATAGGAGGCAACCCATGGAGCCTGGCCCTAAAGTGACCCAGAGTTTGCTACTAGCAGGCAAAGATTTAAAGTAGCCCTTGTAACTTGCTGGGGCTTCCCTTGTGGCTCAGCTAGTAAAGAATCCATCTGCAATGCAGGAGACCTGGGTTCGATCCCTGGGTTGGGAANATATGATCCATAGGAGGCAACCCATGGAGCCTGGCCCTAAAGTGACCCAGAGTTTGCTACTAGCAGGCAAAGATTTAAAGTAGCCCTTGTAACTTGCTGGGGCTTCCCTTGTGGCTCAGCTAGTAAAGAATCCATCTGCAATGCAGGAGACCTGGGTTCGATCCCTGGGTTGGGAAGATGCCCTGGAGAAGGGAAAGGCTACCCACTTCAGTATTCTGACCTGGAGAATTCCATGGATTTTGTAGTCCATGGGTTCACAAAGAGTTGGACGTGACTCAGTGACTTTCACTTCACTTCACTGCACTTTTATAACTTGCTGGAGGATGTAATGAAAGTATGCTCACAATGAATGTGAAGATAGAATTAATATCACCCCGAAAACAAACAAACAAGCAAAACTACAAAAGAGAACCAAACATAAATTTAAGAACTGAAAAATACATCCGGGGAAAAAAAGTATTATAATTACCATTTTTAAATAAAAGAAATTCACATTCAGAGAGAGTAATTTTCCTAAAGTTACACTGACAAGTGATAGATTTAGAATCTGAACCCCAAGTCTATTTGGCTCTAAGGATTTTATTTTTGTAACTCACTAGGAGGGATTTACGGAGAAGGCAATGGCACTCCACTCCAGTACTCCTGCCTGGAAAATCCCATGGACAGAGGAGCCTGGTAGGCTGCAGTCCATAGGGTCGCTAAGAGTCGGATATGACTGAGCGAATTCACTTTCACTTTTCACTTTCATGCATTGGAGAAGGAAATGGCAACCCACTCCAGTGTTCTTGCCTGGTNAATCCCAGGGACGGGGTGGGGTGGGGGGGTGGGGGGCTAGTGGGTTGCTGTCTATGGGATCGCACAGAGTTGAACACGACTGAAGTGACTTAGCAGCAGGAGGGATTTAGAGATTAGTAGGAGTCTGTGGGAAAATGGAAGTGTCTTCAGGAAAATGACCTTCCCTGAAGCTCCGACAAGACCAAGGGACGTTGTTCTAAGGGTGTTGCTGTGGTTCTCCGAGAGCAGCCAATGGGATTCTCTATCCATGGTGCTGAAATGTGCCCGCCACCCCAAAACTCTTTTGATTATTTGCACGAACAAGTGGAAAAAGGCGTGAAGATAAGCCATAGCCATTCACGATCTGGAATCTATCAATTTTGTTTTTCAAGTCTAATGCAATGCATGGCCCTGTCCTTTGCTGTCCGTGGGTTTTGCTTGTGTTCCGTGTTATCTTTTTCCATATTTTGCCTAATAGTTTTCCTCAGAGGTGCCAGTAGAGAGAGGGGAGGGGGGGAGTCTTCATGTATTCACATCACCTTCCTATAGATCTACTTTAATTCAATTCTTTTTTTTTAAATTTATTTTTTGTATTTATTTATTTTTTTACATGAACTCCCAAACATGAACCCCCTCCCACCTCCCACCCCACATCTTCCCTCCAGATTAATTCAATTCTTATTTGGTGAGTTTAGTGAGGTGCCTAACGCTCTACAGAGTATCGAGGAAGGCAGAGGAAATGGGACCCAGTGCCTGCTCTTTGGGAGCACCCCCTTGAGAATGACCACAAAGAAGGAGCGGAAGAAGGCCAGCCATGTGGACTCACTCTTTGCTGCGTGTTCGTGAAGAATCTACCTTGAAATTTAAGAGGACTTTGAATGGCACTGTGAGTTGGGAGCAGTCATAAAAGGCTTTCTAGAAGAGATGGGATGTCACCTGGTCTATAAAGGCTAGGCTCAGGAGAGGAAAGGAAAAGACACAGTAGGTGCTTAATCGACACTTCTTAAATGAGGGAAATGTGTGCACAATCCTCTTGTTTCTATTTTTAAGCAACTGTTTTGAAAAATGATTTATTTAAAATATTAACAAACAGTCTATTTTAACACTCTCTGTAATAGCTCCAAACTGGAAACTGCCCAAATGCCCACCAACAGTGGAATGAATAAACAAATTAGGATATGCTCACACAATGGAATACCACATAACAATGAGAAGGGGAACTTTAGCATGACACGAAACATTATGGATGAATCAGATGAATCTCAGAAGCACAATGTGGTACAAAAGAAGGTAAGCACCAAAGAGGACCTATCCTAGGATTCCATTTATATAAAGGACAAAAAGAGGCAAAACTCATCTATGGCTTTTGAAGTCAGCGTGGTGGACCTGAATGGCAGTGAGTGGAGGAAGTACAGGGGGCACTTCTCAGGGCCGGAGAAGGTTCTGTTTCTTGATCTGGATATTGGTTACATGGATGGTTCAGCTTTTGAACATGTTATTGGGCTGCACTCTGACAACAGATGCATTTTTTCTGTATTTTAGATTTCAACAAAAAATTAACGAAGAAAAACGGGGTATGTTCCCCAACTTGACTTCCTAGAACCCCATGCTCTCTTGCCCTTTCTCATTGATATCGGGTGGCCTGACCCTTTGGTGGTGGTTTTCTCCTCTAGGAGTCGTTTCTCCTAAGATCAGGAGAGAAACGATAGAGCCTCTTAACTCCCGTTTCAGTGATTGGGAAACTGAAGCCTGTAGATGGGAAGTAATTTGTCTTCTTGTCACATAGTGAGTCAAGGAGAAAAAGGACTTTGGTCTTTAGGGAACCTCCTCTTTGTGGCCCAAGTAATAGATCCCTGCTCAGCCTGATCCTCCTGAAGACACAAAGGGTGTCTCAGGAAGTTAGAATGAAGGTTGGGAATGGCTGGAGGTGTTCAGAGGGTTCTGGAGCCCCTGCTCACACTGCCAGGTCTGTATAAAGCAGCATCTGGCGGGCACCTGGGCCTGCTACCTGCTTCTGTGAGATGTGAGACAGCCAGCTCCTCTCCCTGGAGTGACGACCTCAACTGTAAAATTAGAGATTTAACTTGATGACAGCAAGGCTTAAGTGTCCTTCCTGTTCTCTCATTTCAAGATCTAGATCTGAACTGCAGTCGTCCGAGTCTGATTAGGCACAGTCAGTACTGTCCTGTACCCTCAGGGGCTGTGCTGGGTCAGAGTTAGAGAAGAGAGTCCTTAGGACTTTTACAAACCGTTCATTCTTGGATAAAGAAGATGCGGTACATACCTATGATGGAATATTACTCAGCCATAAAAAGGAAAAATTCTGAGTTGTCATGCAATGCATGAACCTAGAGCCTATTAATACAGAGGGAAGTAAGTCAGAAAGAGAAAAACAACTATCTGATATTAACACATATACACTTGGACTCTAGAAAAACAGGACAGATGAACCTATTCACAAGGGAGAAATAGAGACGCAGACATGGAGAATGGACTTGTGGATATAGTGGGGGAAGGAGAGGGTGGGATGAATTGAGAAAGTTGCATTGACAGATATACAGTGTCAGGTATAAAACACATAACCAGTAGGAAGCTGTTATATAACCCAGGGAGCCCAGCCTGGTGCCAGTGATGACCTAGAGGGGCAGGATGGAAGCGGGGAGGGAGGCGCCAGACGGAGGGGATATATACATATGATTAAATATACACACATATGCTGCTACTGCTGCTAAGTCACTTCAGTCCTGTCCGACTGAATCCATGGGATTTTCCAGGCAAGAGTACTGGAGTGGGTTGCCATTGCCTTTTCTTATATATATATAATTATGACTGATTAGCACTGTTGTATGGCAGAAACCAACCCAACATTGTAAAGCAATTATCCTCCAGCTAAATTTTTTTTAAAAAACCTATTCATTCATTCAGCATGCATTCCTTTACTGAGCAGCTGCGCTACTAGGCACTGTGCTGGGGACACGCAGATGAATGACTAGGTTCACTGTCCTTGTGGAGCTGACACTGGAGGAAGAGACAGAGTAAATGATTGTAAAAAGTGTGATGAGTGTTGCACACACAGGTAAGTATCAAATGCTATTGACACACAGAAGAAGAGTCGATCCCTGTTGAGGTGAGACCAGGGAAGGCTTCCAAGAGGAGGCAATATTTGAGCCGGACCTGGAAGAAGATCTGGAGACACAGAGCGGGGAAGACAAAGCATTTCTTTCTGTGTGGCTAGAACTGGGGAGGGGGAGAGACAGGAGAGGTGAGACCACAGGTTTTGATATCGAGACAACCAGCTCGGGTGCAAGGGTGAGGATGCCTGCCCAAAAGGAGCCTGAGACTGCCTGAGGTGGCAGGGGCCTGGGAGGCCCCCTCCTCACGTATTCTTCCTCGTCTTTGTCCCACATTTGAATGAGACTCAGGTTTCCACTGCACGAAGCCAGCCCCCTGAGGCTCTCCGGTCAATAAGCTCTTTAAGGAGCCAAAGAGAGGCAAGATCAATGCAGTTGTCATTGATTCCACCTCGGTGGCCGATTAGTATCAGGGACTTGGCCGGCCTGGAAGCCCCTCGCTAATGCATCATGGAACTGAGATTAAACTGGGAGACCCCAGCGGCCCTGGGGAGAGCTTCTGCCCACCCCATATGCTGGGGGAGGGTTCGGGGGGATAGAAGAGGAGGTCCTGATCCACCTACTGAGGACCCTGCCACCCGGATGAATCCCGTAGACAGCTCCAGACAAAGAGTTATGGTTATGTCATTTCCTTGCTTAAAATCTTCCAGTGTCCCTCATCGCCTGAGTGGTCTGCAGACTCAGTCACAGGGCAAGTGTCTCCTCCATGATCTGGACCCTCGTTATTGTTGCCTCCTCCAGCTTTATCTCAGGCATTTTCCCTTCATGCTCTGAACTCTGTCCAGAAGGACTGCCTGCTGTTCTTCCAACTCATTATCCCCATGCAAGAGGTCATTTGCCATGTCTTCCAGGAAGTCCTCCCTGACCTTCCTCTTACCACCATCACCAAAATCCGACAGGTGCCCTTCCAAGTACTTGCCTGAGCAGGACAAGGATGAGAATGATCTGTAACTGCTGATTTTATTGTCTCATCCGGCTGCACATTAGAGTCGCCCGGGTGCTTTAAAAAAGTACTGATTCAGATTCACTTGGTCTGAAAGAGGTCTGGGTGCTGGTGTGTGTGTATGTGTGTTTCCACTCCTTCCAGGGGATCCTAAGGTCCATCCACGGCTGAGAGTCACTGGATTAGAGTTTAAATTCCAGAAAAGCAGGGGCCACGTTGATCGCTTTCACCCCTCTGTTCCCAGTGCCCAGCACGTGGTCTGGCACAGGGCATTCATGGACTCTCCTGATCTGGGGCAGCCCCACTGCTGTGACACCCCTCTCGGCCCAGCCACCAACACTTCCCTCTGTGGGGTGGCACGGAGAAGCAAGGGTTATAACAAGTCACATTGCATTTAATTCTCAGTGTGTTTCTAAGACACGGGAAGATGAAAAATAAACATCCCATCTTTGCAGAGGGGTGCAGACCCTGAAGCCCTAAAACTATATGTAAAAGTGGTCAGACCTGGGTGCCATGGCTAGAAATAGATCCCACCCTGTTGCCAACTTGAATTTTTTTTCGCACAAGTCTCATTACCAGGGGCTTCTTTGGGCTAAATCAGAGCCTTCTCTGTGGCCATCAGTCTTGCAGCCATCGGCCCTGATCCTTGCCCTTTCTGCTCCCCTCTGGGGAGCAGCCTTCCCAAAGAGGGTGGCGGCGGCCTTCCAAGAGCCGTCCACAGTAGAGGCAGCCCTGGTTCTCCCAACTTCATGGAGCAAGGCGGGGAGGCTGACGTGGTGGCCCAAAGGAGCTCCAGACTGGGAACCAGAGCTGGGATCTAGGCCTGTCTGTGCCACCCATGTTCCATGAACCTGGGCCTGTCCCCTGTTTTCCTAGAGTCGTCCTGACAAACTGGAGACTTCTCTGTACTGAGACAGAAAGTGGGGACAAAAGCTTTCGAGACAAGGTCAAGGGTATTACACATAGTCAAGCGTTGTGTGACCCTGAAGGGCTATGTGCAAGGGCCCTAAGATGTGGGCCCCGCCTCCTCCTGAGCTTGGCCCCTGACTTTGCCTTTCAGCCTTCTCCAATATCATCAGCTTTGCTCACCTTGCCCGTGGGAGCCTGGACATAGCATGGGAGGTCTCACTGGCAGGCTCCACAATATTTATTTAGACATACGAGCTTATTTAGGCTTCCCAGGTAGTGTTGGTGGTAAACAGCCTGTCTGCCAATGCAGAAGATGTAAGAGATGCGGGTTCAATTCCTGGGTCAGGAAGATCCCCTGGAGGAGGGTATGGCAACCCACTCCGGTATTCTGGCCTGGGGAATCTCATGGTCGGAGGAGCCTGGTGGGCTATAGTCCACAGGGTTGCAAAGAATCAGACACAGCTGAGGCAACTTGCACGCATGCACGAGCTTATTTAGAGAGAGACAGAGATGAGCTGTTTGAACAAGGAGAGTGAGCTAAGGATCCCTCCGTTCTCTCCTTCCCTGGGGGCTTTGAAGCAAGGGACCAGGGCTTCTGTGGGACTGAGACGGTGGGAACCCAGGCCTCCTACTGCTGTGGGAAGGAGAGGAAATCTTCAGGAGCACCCATCCACAACTGGATAGGTGAGATGGCAGAGCAAAGTGAACTGGGCAGCCCGTGACCTTCAGGGACTCTTCCTACAGAGCTGTCCTGGATGAGGGTGGAGGGGTGGGAAGGGAAGATGAATGGGAGGTGGGAGAGGGGTCAGTGCGTTTGCCCTGGTCCTGCAGAGGGGTGACAGTGGTATCAAAACCCAGCCCATCTCAGGCCCAAGTCGGGACAAGATTCTCAGGGCGGAAGCCCTAAAGTGGAAGACAGACCAGGGGAGCAGGGCCTTGGGCTCCATTGCCCCTCACTCACCCCTTCAATCGCATTAAATACCCTGGGGTCATGACCCCTTGAGTCCCGGCAGAGCAGACACCATTTAGCCTGCAGTGCTGTAGGATAATTTGTTTTCAGTTCACAATATTTTTCCCTTGTCCAGGACAGCGAGGAAGTCAGGCTGCAACCTGCTTTCAGAGAGGAAAATTTCTGGATAATCTGGGCCTCCAGACTCTACCTGGATAGCCAGGAGGGCTCACGGATCCAGGTGTCTAAGAAGCCGGATAGTGCAGCTGATCTTAGAATTTATGTTTTCCTTTGATATTTCCCCCAATGCTTTGAAGCTCAGATGCATAGAATTTGAATAATTATTCCATATAATCTTTGCCACACTCTCCTCACTGGTCCATGTTTGGAGCTATTTTTCAGTCATTCACTCATTCTTTTGTGTTAAAAATAAGTACCTTTAAACCTACCACTCAGCATAAAAGCTAAGACCTTGACAATGATCTCTACGTAATTGTGTGGCTTCCTCCTGTCCCTCCCATCTCCTGCCTTCTTCCACCCAAAGTAACCATCGCTATGAATCCTCTATCTGCCATTGATTTGCTTTCTTTTTTAACATACTTGTTTTATTGTATCTAAATGTTTTCCAGCTTCTTTGCTGATACCTCCCCCTCCCTCTCCTTAGGGTACTTACAGAATACAGGAAATGAGATGTGAGTTGCTCCATTATTTTTAGCAGCAATAAAACTCTTACTGAAACCACCTTGGCGTCCAGTATTCTCTCGGGGAAGGGGACAGAGGGGGAGGGAAATTCTCCTTCCAGAGCGGCCACTATGTAAGGAAGGGGCGTGAAAGATGTGCTTTGCTAAGCAGAGTTCAGAAGGGTGGGCTTTCTAAGTAATCCCCCTCCTTCCAAGGCTTCAATTAACCCATCTTTGTCTGAAGCTGAAAGCCTTGTAAAATTGGCATCTCCTCTGTACTCCACCACTCCAGGCTGTGGCTGCTCAGCGCCAGCCAAGCGGCTCCCCAGAAGCCCTGGGTCTGGGTGGGCCTAGTTTATTCTCAATGATTCCAGCCAACATCTGCCCTCTGGAGGATGCAGTGCAGGCGCTGACCTGGAGATGCATCTGAGATGTGATTATTGAGATGGGAGGGGGACCCTAGTGTCCAGTCCTGGACTGGTCACAGCATCGCCCCCACCTCAGGCCACCTCCCCTCAACACGAGCCCTAGTCCATGCTCATGCTGGACCAGGGCTCCTCCTGGACTCTTCTCTTGCTGCTCTTTAGGCTGAGACCCAATTTTATCCATGAGTGAGTCCGCATAATCCTCTTCCAGTCGCTGTCCACGGCCTGGGGAGGCCCTGGTGGGGGCAGGGCAGGATGCTTCCCGGGCTGGGAGGCCTGAGCCACTTCTGGGCTGCAGAGGGAGCCGGTGGACACACAGGCACCAGCTGCCAGGACAGCCACCTCTCCTGCTGGAGCCCTCCTCTGGCTGACCCACCGGCGACCCTCATTTCCTCCAGGAGGAAAGGGAGGCATGAATGAGCCTGAGAGGTCACCTGGAGCCCACCAGCAGGGCTGAAGTTCCATCACATTTTTGCACTAAGTAGATTTGGGGTGCAGTCCTGGTAAGGAGACCTTCCCTGCTCCTCCTTCTCCCCTTTTTTTAAAAAACATTTATTCAATTTACTTATTTGGCTGAGTCAGGTCTTAGTTTAGAGAGAAGTTAGAGAGCTGAACTTAGAAGTTAGTGGGATTCTCTTTAGTTGCAATGCATTGGCTTAGTGGCCCCACAGCGTGTGGGATCTCAGTTCCCCTACCAGGGATTGAACCCACATCCCCTGCATTGCAAGGCAGAGTCTTAATTCCCGAACCACCAGGGAAGTCCCTCCTTCTCCTCCTTAATGCTGAGGGTTGAGTGAGGGGTTGAGTGAGGAGAATAACCCTGCCTGAGCTGAACTAGAGATACAGCAGAAGGCCTGGCAAAGCTGAAGACTCCCCAAACCAAAAGGGTCTCTAGAGAGAGCCCCCACCCTAGACTCATGGATGGGAAAAGTAAGGGCCACCACGGGAAGTAACTCAGTTCGGGTTTCTCAAAATCAATCTGGCAGAATAACGCTGGCCTGTCACTCCTGTCCCCCACACTGAACCTCTTGTACATGTTTCCTCTGCAGGGGGCGTTCTCCCCGCAGGAGGCTGTTATCCTGAGCACCTAATATCCCACTGGATAAGCGCAAGAGCTGGAATCAATGGTCTAGGGTTCAGGGCCTGCCTCTGTGACCTCAAGCACATAACAGAGCTGCTCCAAGCCTGTTTCTTTATCTGGAAGTTAAAACACACACACACACACACACACACACACACACACACACACATTGTGTTAATCATCATGTTTATCTTCAAGGCTTGTTGTGAAGTTGGAATGAGATGCTGCGAAGATCCAACACGGTGCCTAGAGCATAGTAAACACTCAAGGAATCCTAGTAGTTGTGTATGATTGTCTTGGAGCCAGTGGGCTCCTATTCATCCTTCACAACCCTGTCCAGACAGTGCCCCTCCCATGAAGCCCTCCAAGGTGGCTCCACACATAGACTTGGTAACTGACCCCTCACCCCTCTAGCTTCATCCTGGGCAAACATTGCTTTCTCCTATGGTTGGTTTACACATAGACTGTCTGTGCAGGGATGTGAGTTCCCAAGGGGAAGAGGTGTGTCTCACTCTCCCATGGTCCCCCTGTCAGCTGTGGTGGAGCCAGGGTTGAGCAGATGGCTTCTCAGTCATGGGCATGAGATGGTGCTGTTTTGACTTGTTGGTACCCAACCTTGCAAGCCAACTCCTCTCCTGTTCTTATTTTGTCCCCTCTTTGATGCTATTCAGGTCTGTATTTGGTGGCCTTCGCTGCCCTCTCCTGACCGCAGAGGGCAGGGCAGTTCCTTGGGAGGGGTTGAGGGTGGCACTGGGGCAGAGAGGCAGGGGCTGAGTGAGTTTTGCTTCTCACTAGACTGCCTTTCGGAGAAGGTGATGGCACTCCACTCCAGTACTCTTGCCTGGAGAATCCCATGGACGGAGGAGCCTGGCAGGCTGCAGTCCATTGGTTCGCTAAGAGTCAGACACAACTGAGCGACTTCACTTTCACTTTTTACTTTCATGCATTGGAGAAGGAAATGGCAGCCTACTCCAGTATTCTTGCCTGGAGAATCCCAGGGACAGAGGAGCCTGTTGGGCTGCCGTCTATGGGGTCGCACCAGGGTCGGACACGACTGAAGCAGCTTAGCAGCAGCAGCAGCAGACTGCCTTTGGGCTTCCCAGGTGGCTCAGTGGTAAAGAAATTGCCTGCCAGTGCAAGAGACATGGGTTTGATCCCTGGGTCGGAAAGATCCCCTGGAGGAGGAAATGGCAACCCGCTCCAGTATTCTTGCCTGGGAAATCTCAGGCACAGAGGAACCTTGTGGGCTACAGTCATGGGGTCACAAAGAGTCGAACATGCCTGAGCACACATGCACACACACAGCCTTTACATATCCTTCTGCATCTTGGGCTTTGACCCCTTTGAGCCCACAGGGAAACCCACAGAAGATGCGTGCCAAGTGGATAGATCTCCAGAAGGGCCATCACGTGGCAAGCCAGCCCTGCACGGTGCACAGGGACAGACCTCAAAGCGACTGACAGCCCACTTCACCCTGGAGCTCACCTACCCAGCAGAAGCCCTGAGGGTGAGCCCTCGGCCACGTGGTTTTACACACACAGGTACCGGGCTCACTCAGCTGCTCACAGCTATCTCGTGCCTTCTTTGGGGAGTGTGACAGATTGAATGAAGATGGTTCCAGCTAAGAGAGTCCTATAATTATCAACTGCGGATTATTTTAATTAAAAAGCTTTGCATCCTCAGCTCTTAATTTCTAAAATGATTATAAATGTTATTATTAAAGAAAAATCCTTGAAGTGAGATCCATAAATCTCAGCCTGGGCTGAGATGGGTGAGCTGGCACAGCAGAGGAGGCCCCGCACAGGGCTGAAACCCCAAGGGAAGAGAAGGAGGGAGAGAGAGGGGAGGTGAGACAGGCTGGAAGGAAGGGAATGGAGGAAGGATGAACGCCCCTGCGCCCCTCTCCCTCTTGCTTCACCTCTGGATCATTAAGCATTTAGGACTGAGCCAACAGACCAGATCTGGGTTTGAAACCTGAGTCTGCTCTTTGCAGTGTGACTTTGGGCAAGTCAAGTGACCTCTCTGAGCTTCAAGCTTCTCTCTAATGAAGGTTTCATCTTTTGGGTCTCTCACATAAAGAATGGAAATGATTGCCATCTGATGGGGCTATTTTGAGGTATGTTGATAATGTGTGGAAAGCACTTGTCACAGAGGAGCAGTTTTTGGTTAGCTCTGGCCCCGTCTTCAGGAGGGGTCCTGGGAGTCTTCTGTTGCTTCATAGCTCCATTCCGTGGTGGCCCTAGGCTCACGATAGGTTGACCCCTCATACTCCAGGAGGGGAACTCAGGGGATGTGATTACTACCAGCCTGAGCCTGGGACCAAGGGAAGACTCTGCAGCTTTCCCCGGTCTCCCATCTCGGGAAGGGAGGGCAGAAGGGATAGAAGAGCCTAGCTTTTTCACCTGGCACACACGGGAATGGACTGGGGGCCCAGAGAGGGAAATGTCTAGCCCAAGGTCACTCAGCAAACTCCTGGCAGGTCATTTTACCCATTTTAGCAGATGGCTAAAGCCTGTCTTTCTTATTTATTTTAAGCCTGTCTTTCTAATGACTGAGAACAGATCATCTGAACTAGGAGGTGATGGTGATGTTGACATTGGCGCGGTAGCTGGGGGAAGGGGTTGGCAGCCATGAGACAAAGAGGTCGAGTGAATGCCTGGGGTCAGGACAGCTGGCTGCCACATACACCCTCGGGCCCGTCCCTTCTCCCCCTGGACCTTAGTTCTCTCCTTGGTAAAGTGGGGATGATAATCACCACCCCGCTGACCTCCCAGGCTGGTGGTGAGCATTGGATGAGATGATGGATCGGAAAGTGCTTTGTAAGCGGGAAAGCGTGAAGCAAATGTAGGAGATTATTAACATTAATATTAATGAACTCGCTCACAGTTGGCCACTGGCCACAGATGATGGAACGTGGGGAGCCGGGGGAAGACGAACTTTTCCAGGCTTTCTGTCGGGCTAGCTGAGGGGTCAGGGAGGCAGTGTCTCGGTGGTCATTTCCCAGATTCCTATAGCTAGAAGTACTTCGGGGAATAAAACACCCTCCAGCTTTTTAGCCATGGGAGCTGGTAGTGTGCGGCAGCACCGGGGATGGTGTGGGAGGGACCTCTCTTTCCTGGCTAGCACAGTGAGGGAGATTGCTGGCACTGCGGCTCAAGGCTGATCTCTTCTTGGGACCTGAGGACTGATCCCCCTCTGTGAACCCCACTGAGGGCAGAGGGGCGCCTTTCCCTATTCGATCTCCCTCTCATCCTCAGAAGACTAATCCATCCCCCCTTGGGGAAACTGCCAGGTCAAAGAGATGAGGATGGAGTAAGGCTCCTGCACCCTTTTTCTAGCACACTGCTCCACCTCTCCTCCCCCACACTCACAGGTGGGGGGCCTTGTTTCTGGGAATGCACCTGTGCGTAGTGCAGACTTGTGTCCTGGGCTAGTCCTCCATTCATTCATTCACTCACTCACATGCTCTGTAAAGCTTCCTGAAACGTCTGAGATGTGCCAGGCACTGGGATGCAGAGGTGAGTGAGGCCTTGTCCCTGTCATTAAGGCCCAAAGGCTGCTGTAGGTGACAGATGACAGGAGTGCAAACAGGCCCTCTGCCACCCGCCATGGTTTGGAGCTATGGGAATGTCTCGGAGCCCAAGGAGAGGGGAGATTTTCAGAAAACATTTCCTGGAGGAAGTTGTTCTGAGCAGAGGCTCGGGGCGGGGAATACGTGATGTTCATACTCACCCATTACTTAACCCAAATGGAACATTCCAGATTCTCAACTTACAGAAGAAGGAGGTGCAGATCCATAGGCTTCAGGAGCTCTGCTTCCAACTAAATCCCCAACCAGCCACAGTTCCCAAGGATGAAGAGCCTTCCATAGCTTCTGCCCGCAGCGGCTGGGGAGTCAGAGTCTAAAGATGGGATCTGAACTGCAGCTCCGCCTCAGACAGACCATGCCCTCTGGTCTCTGTGCTTGAAAGATGCGGCCAGGCTGTAAGGACCTGAGATCGTGGTTGTGAATAGCGCCCTGTCAAAGGAGAGCCACGCTGTCATTCCCTATCATTTTGTTTTTCAGCTGAAAGTGTTCTGATATACCCAGTGGGATGGAGGATTGGAGAGCACAGTCACATTTCACTTCATTACTTGTCAATTACTTTGCACCAAGTATAGGGCTTAAGAATGTGAAGGTTTATAAGGATTCTGCGTGCTTTGTTTGTGTGCCTGTGTTCGTGTGTGACAGAGACAGAGAGAAGTGGGGAGGATGTGTGAGTGCTGGCTTGTCTCAAGAAAGCCTTGCACTGAGGGTCCCACATGCACACTCGCTGGCTGTGGTCCATATACGCACATCCCCTTCTGTCCCCTAGCACGACCACACCCTTGACCATTTTACGCTGTGCATCCCATGAGTGTCCTGGAGCAGCCCTGGCTCCCACTCACTCACTACGTCCCCAGGAATCTCTCTCATTGGCCCATTCAGATCTCACTTCCTGGTCCATGAACCAACTTAACTGTGGATTTGGAGGATTAGGTGCCAGTGCTAATTCCTCTATCATAAAGAGATGATGCTGAACCCTGGGATGAGGGGTCCAAATCCTGCAGGGTTGGAGAGAGAATATTCTGGCTGGTAGGATTCTGGAGGGAGAAATCATTTTAGGATGATGGACCTTCCAGGCGGAAGAGAGAGCAGGAGCAAAAACAGAGACTGGCTAGGGTAGGCTGCGTCTTAGGGATGACAGTGGTGTGGAGCAAGGGGAGGCTGGAGCCTGGCATGATAGCTATGGTCAGGCATATACACCAGGTGCTGTGCTGGTTGTTCCATTCGGCTGGGGTGTTGTGAGTGCAGCTGGCTTTGACCGCCAGGTAGAGCAGTTGGTGATGGGCAATGAGGCTGGGCATGGAGCAGAGGATACAAGCAGCCATGCATGGGCTTCTGAGAAATGAGTGTGCAGCTGTGTGCTTGGTGGGCCTGCGGGAGGCCGGAGGCAGGGAGGCCTGGAGGGAGGCGGCTGGGTCAGATCAGGGGGACAGTGGAGAGGCTGGCCATGGGGGTCACAATGGAGAGAGAAAGGATGATGGCACGACAGCCTGGATGTGTGGCTTGTCACTGAGTATCGGGGAAGATACTTCTAGGGAGCCAGAGAGGAAGGGCAGCTTGGAGGGGTGGGAAGGATGGCAGGCTTGGGGACGGGACACCTGAGGCTGCCCCATCCCTCCCCTTTGTCTAGAGAGATCAGAAGTACCACTTGAGAAGTGCCTGCTGTGTGCTATGCCTGGGGGCCTGTGGCTTTATCATCCCATTTCACAGATGAAACAATGAAGGCTAAGGATGTGTGTGACTGGCTGGTCTTGCAGGGTGAGGGTCTGACAGCACAACAGATGCTGGTCTCTCCCCTCCCTTCCTCGAGCCTGAGCTGGCACTGACAGCCCTCCCCTCCGCACCAGTTATATGCCCACCTGGGCAGTTACAGCCCACAGCCTGGGCCGGCCTGAGGCATTTCTCTGAGCTCAGGAGGATAGTAAGAGCTCCTTTCTAGCTTCCCACCCTCAAAGAGCCCAGCCCTCTATTTGCAGCGGCTTACTTACTCTGCAGGCCCTTTGATTTGCAAGAGAAGCAGGCGGCAGGGCTGTCCCTGGCCACCAACAGATTTAGAGATCTGGCTTCGGGTGGGAAAAAAAAAAAGCTTCTTTCTCCTCTCTCTCTCTCTTTCCCTTTTTTCCTTCCCTGCCTCCTCTTCTGACTTTTTTTTTTTTTTTGAAGATTATTTTTAACAAGGGATTTGAAACTTCAGATGCGGTAAAGCTCTGGGACAACGGGAGATGGAAGGTTGATGCTGACTGGCTGGAGAGGGGAGCGGCCTAAAAGCAGGACTGACTCACAGTCCTGTCCCTTAGCATTGATTGAGCACCCAAGTGCACACATCAGGCTGGGTCCTTGACACCCATCCTGTCCGCCCCATGCTCCTAGGAGGGAGATTTAATTCATTTTCCAGCTCCAGGTCACACTGTGGGTAAGGGGTGGAGTCTAGCCGTATCCACTCCTGAGGCTGGGATGCCGAAGATTACTGGGACCCCTCATGGACCCCACTCCCCATGAGATCAAAAGCACAGGGGCTCAAATCTTTCTTTGCCTTCTCTGCTCCCAGACAGATTCCTGGACATTTAGAGATGTGCTTCGCAAGAGTCCATTTTTCTGGTCGACCAGGAGGACTTACCGAAGCAAGCTCCTTCCTTCCTCGGCTGTACCATCCTGGGTAACTTGGGACTATAATGGCGTAAGGACATTAGCCCAGCTGTTTTCAGCCCCACTTTGTGACTAGGAGAAGAAAACCCTACCCTGGGAACCCCCAGGGTCCTCACTCTGCCCACTCTGTGACTATGGGCAGACTTTCTAAGGAGGTGACTGCCTTTCTAAGGTGGGCTCCTGTCCCTTCTGCAGGAGAAGCATGAGGTGGGAAAGGATAGCACAGGATGGTAGTGGGAACCTGGCTTTAGAGGCTCACTGATCCTGATAACGTTTGACAGCAGCCTCCCATCACACTTAAGAGGAAATCCAGAACTTCCTACAGAGCCAATGGGGTCCTGCCTGGTCCATGCTATCCACCAGCTATCTGTCTTTGCACAGGTCCCAGCCACACCAGCCCCAGACACCCTCAGGGCCCTCTTGCCCTCCTCAGGGCCCTGGCATATACTGTCCCCTGTTCCTTCACTTCTGGATGATTCCTCTTTGCAACTTGGGCTGCAGGGAGACCTGTCCCTCTGCCACCGTCATTTCCTCAGCAGCACTTGTGACTGACTCTGACTCTGCCACAAGGCGAAGCATCACCCCCAGTTTGTATATCTTTGCATTCCAAGGGCTCCCCTGGAGCCTGCTGCGGCCTAGACCCACCATGTGTGTGTGCTAAGTCGCAGCAGTTGTGTCCAACTCTTTGCGACCCCACAGACTGTAGCCCACCAGGCTCCTCTGTCCATGGGATTCTCCAGGCAAGAATACTGTAGGTGGGGGGCCTTGTTTCTGGGAATGCACCTGTGCGTAGTGCAGACTTGTGTCCTGGGCTAGTCCTCCATTCATTCATTCACTCACTCACATGCTCTGTAAAGCTTCCTGAAACGTCTGAGATGTGCCAGGCACTGGGATGCAGAGGTGAGTGAGGCCTTGTCCCTGTCATTAAGGCCCAAAGGCTGCTGTAGGTGACAGATGACAGGAGTGCAAACAGGCCCTCTGCCACCCGCCATGGTTTGGAGCTATGGGAATGTCTCGGAGCCCAAGGAGAGGGGAGATTTTCAGAAAACATTTCCTGGAGGAAGTTGTTCTGAGCAGAGGCTCGGGGCGGGGAATACGTGATGTTCATACTCACCCATTACTTAACCCAAATGGAACATTCCAGATTCTCAACTTACAGAAGAAGGAGGTGCAGATCCATAGGCTTCAGGAGCTCTGCTTCCAACTAAATCCCCAACCAGCCACAGTTCCCAAGGATGAAGAGCCTTCCATAGCTTCTGCCCGCAGCGGCTGGGGAGTCAGAGTCTAAAGATGGGATCTGAACTGCAGCTCCGCCTCAGACAGACCATGCCCTCTGGTCTCTGTGCTTGAAAGATGCGGCCAGGCTGTAAGGACCTGAGATCGTGGTTGTGAATAGCGCCCTGTCAAAGGAGAGCCACGCTGTCATTCCCTATCATTTTGTTTTTCAGCTGAAAGTGTTCTGATATACCCAGTGGGATGGAGGATTGGAGAGCACAGTCACATTTCACTTCATTACTTGTCAATTACTTTGCACCAAGTATAGGGCTTAAGAATGTGAAGGTTTATAAGGATTCTGCGTGCTTTGTTTGTGTGCCTGTGTTCGTGTGTGACAGAGACAGAGAGAAGTGGGGAGGATGTGTGAGTGCTGGCTTGTCTCAAGAAAGCCTTGCACTGAGGGTCCCACATGCACACTCGCTGGCTGTGGTCCATATACGCACATCCCCTTCTGTCCCCTAGCACGACCACACCCTTGACCATTTTACGCTGTGCATCCCATGAGTGTCCTGGAGCAGCCCTGGCTCCCACTCACTCACTACGTCCCCAGGAATCTCTCTCATTGGCCCATTCAGATCTCACTTCCTGGTCCATGAACCAACTTAACTGTGGATTTGGAGGATTAGGTGCCAGTGCTAATTCCTCTATCATAAAGAGATGATGCTGAACCCTGGGATGAGGGGTCCAAATCCTGCAGGGTTGGAGAGAGAATATTCTGGCTGGTAGGATTCTGGAGGGAGAAATCATTTTAGGATGATGGACCTTCCAGGCGGAAGAGAGAGCAGGAGCAAAAACAGAGACTGGCTAGGGTAGGCTGCGTCTTAGGGATGACAGTGGTGTGGAGCAAGGGGAGGCTGGAGCCTGGCATGATAGCTATGGTCAGGCATATACACCAGGTGCTGTGCTGGTTGTTCCATTCGGCTGGGGTGTTGTGAGTGCAGCTGGCTTTGACCGCCAGGTAGAGCAGTTGGTGATGGGCAATGAGGCTGGGCATGGAGCAGAGGATACAAGCAGCCATGCATGGGCTTCTGAGAAATGAGTGTGCAGCTGTGTGCTTGGTGGGCCTGCGGGAGGCCGGAGGCAGGGAGGCCTGGAGGGAGGCGGCTGGGTCAGATCAGGGGGACAGTGGAGAGGCTGGCCATGGGGGTCACAATGGAGAGAGAAAGGATGATGGCACGACAGCCTGGATGTGTGGCTTGTCACTGAGTATCGGGGAAGATACTTCTAGGGAGCCAGAGAGGAAGGGCAGCTTGGAGGGGTGGGAAGGATGGCAGGCTTGGGGACGGGACACCTGAGGCTGCCCCATCCCTCCCCTTTGTCTAGAGAGATCAGAAGTACCACTTGAGAAGTGCCTGCTGTGTGCTATGCCTGGGGGCCTGTGGCTTTATCATCCCATTTCACAGATGAAACAATGAAGGCTAAGGATGTGTGTGACTGGCTGGTCTTGCAGGGTGAGGGTCTGACAGCACAACAGATGCTGGTCTCTCCCCTCCCTTCCTCGAGCCTGAGCTGGCACTGACAGCCCTCCCCTCCGCACCAGTTATATGCCCACCTGGGCAGTTACAGCCCACAGCCTGGGCCGGCCTGAGGCATTTCTCTGAGCTCAGGAGGATAGTAAGAGCTCCTTTCTAGCTTCCCACCCTCAAAGAGCCCAGCCCTCTATTTGCAGCGGCTTACTTACTCTGCAGGCCCTTTGATTTGCAAGAGAAGCAGGCGGCAGGGCTGTCCCTGGCCACCAACAGATTTAGAGATCTGGCTTCGGGTGGGAAAAAAAAAAAGCTTCTTTCTCCTCTCTCTCTCTCTTTCCCTTTTTTCCTTCCCTGCCTCCTCTTCTGACTTTTTTTTTTTTTTTGAAGATTATTTTTAACAAGGGATTTGAAACTTCAGATGCGGTAAAGCTCTGGGACAACGGGAGATGGAAGGTTGATGCTGACTGGCTGGAGAGGGGAGCGGCCTAAAAGCAGGACTGACTCACAGTCCTGTCCCTTAGCATTGATTGAGCACCCAAGTGCACACATCAGGCTGGGTCCTTGACACCCATCCTGTCCGCCCCATGCTCCTAGGAGGGAGATTTAATTCATTTTCCAGCTCCAGGTCACACTGTGGGTAAGGGGTGGAGTCTAGCCGTATCCACTCCTGAGGCTGGGATGCCGAAGATTACTGGGACCCCTCATGGACCCCACTCCCCATGAGATCAAAAGCACAGGGGCTCAAATCTTTCTTTGCCTTCTCTGCTCCCAGACAGATTCCTGGACATTTAGAGATGTGCTTCGCAAGAGTCCATTTTTCTGGTCGACCAGGAGGACTTACCGAAGCAAGCTCCTTCCTTCCTCGGCTGTACCATCCTGGGTAACTTGGGACTATAATGGCGTAAGGACATTAGCCCAGCTGTTTTCAGCCCCACTTTGTGACTAGGAGAAGAAAACCCTACCCTGGGAACCCCCAGGGTCCTCACTCTGCCCACTCTGTGACTATGGGCAGACTTTCTAAGGAGGTGACTGCCTTTCTAAGGTGGGCTCCTGTCCCTTCTGCAGGAGAAGCATGAGGTGGGAAAGGATAGCACAGGATGGTAGTGGGAACCTGGCTTTAGAGGCTCACTGATCCTGATAACGTTTGACAGCAGCCTCCCATCACACTTAAGAGGAAATCCAGAACTTCCTACAGAGCCAATGGGGTCCTGCCTGGTCCATGCTATCCACCAGCTATCTGTCTTTGCACAGGTCCCAGCCACACCAGCCCCAGACACCCTCAGGGCCCTCTTGCCCTCCTCAGGGCCCTGGCATATACTGTCCCCTGTTCCTTCACTTCTGGATGATTCCTCTTTGCAACTTGGGCTGCAGGGAGACCTGTCCCTCTGCCACCGTCATTTCCTCAGCAGCACTTGTGACTGACTCTGACTCTGCCACAAGGCGAAGCATCACCCCCAGTTTGTATATCTTTGCATTCCAAGGGCTCCCCTGGAGCCTGCTGCGGCCTAGACCCACCATGTGTGTGTGCTAAGTCGCAGCAGTTGTGTCCAACTCTTTGCGACCCCACAGACTGTAGCCCACCAGGCTCCTCTGTCCATGGGATTCTCCAGGCAAGAATACTGGAGTGGGTTGCCATGCCCTCCTCCAGGGGATCTTCCCAACTCAGGGACTGAACCCACATCTCTTGCCATCTCCTGCATTGGCAGGTGGGTTCTTAACCCCTAGCACTACCTGGAAAGCCCTTGTCCATGGGTGTCTACTAACAAATCATTGATTTTAAACTGGCCACTCCCTCCATTTCTTTTTTCGCAAAATGAGTATAGGAACATCTACCCCATAAGGTTGCTGCAAGGGCAAGACCAAGTAAAGGGCTGGGCATGAAGGACCAGGAAATGCCATCTTCTACTCATGTTAATACTCATTCTCAAGTAGAGCCTCTTCAGTGTGGCTGGCACACACACGCATCTTGGAAACTTGCGAAGAAGAAACTGAGATTCATTCATAGAGGCAGCTCAAGACTGGCTCACAGGCAGGCCGGCCCCCTGGGTGCCTGGGGCTCTTTCCTGCCCTGTCCATGCCTCCTGCTGACATGTGGATGATCACGTGGCCTCCTCTTTTTAAAAAATATATATTTATTTGGATGTGTTGGGTCTCAGTTTTTCCATGCGGGGTTTTTGTTGCAGCACATGGGCTCAATAGTCGAGGTACGCGGTCTTAGTTGTCCTGCAGCATGTGGGATCCAAGTTCCCTGACCAGGGATCAAACCCACGTGCCCTGCATTGGGAGGAGGATTCTTAAACACTGGACCACCAGGGAAGTCCCCACGTGCCTCCTCTTGCCTCATCGTGTCAAATATGACTGATGGGATACAGGATGCAAGACCTCGGAGAGAATGACTGCGGTGTGGAGTTGCTTCCCATGAGGGACCAAGAGCTGTCCCTCTACATGCTTCCCCATCCCCATAACAGGCTAGTCAAGCCCTTGGTCTGCCTTCCAGCTTGTCCATCCCATGTCCTTCAGCGGACTTCCCTCCCTAACAAAGGACATTTGCATGAGCAAAGCATCTCCAGTGACTGCCTCCTCGCCACCTGCTCCTGTGGCTCTCTCCCCACCTGAAGCCATAAATACATATGCAAAGGCCAGTATGTTAATTTGTGTTTAAGCACGAAGCCCGGAAGCCACCGAGAAAGGGGATTAGGCGGTGGCTGTGGGTGGGAGGCAACAGATGGCCTGATAGATTTTACCTGTTGCTAATTTGTTGGGCACCGATTCCTCATTCGGGCTTAATTGTGCCCAGACCTCCCCAGACGGCAGGGTGCCGGGCACTGGACGGCCCTCAAGTGCGCACGTGGGGCGACAGGTCAGGCGCCTGCCTGGCAGTGAAATGTCTGGAAATGCACAGCTCTGCCCTGTTCTCTCCTGATTGGACTCCGATCCCTCTCCCTGGCCAGGCACTCAGGACCCTTGGGGCACAAGCCGCAGCGAGGAGGGGGCTGAAAGGGGGGCAGCGGGCCTGATCCTTCTGTTAATCAGCTGTGTGACCTTGGGGGGATCGCTTAGCATCTCTGGGCCCCATCTGCCTGATGGGAAAATGAGCCTAGTCACACCTGCCCTATCTACTTTGCAGGGTTGCTGTGAGCGTGCACTGAGATAATGGATCTGGGAAGCACTTTGACATGTGGAAGCCTCTCTAATAGGGAGGCATTATTTGCCAGTGGAGTGGTTAAGAGCTTGGATTCTGGAGTCGGTGAGGCCGGGACTGAGTTCTTCTTTAAAAAATTTTTTAATTTATTTATGGCTGTGCTGGGTCTTCATTGCTGTGCATGGTCTTTCTCTCGTTAACGGTGAATGGGGGCTGTTCTTCATCGCGGTGTGGGGGCTTCACATCGCGGTGGCTTCAGTAGTTGTGACCCCCGGGCTCTAGAGCACAGGCTTGATAACTGTGGCCCACAGGCTTAGCTGTCCCGTGGCACATGGGATCTTCCTGGGCCAGGGAGCGAACCCGTGTCCCTTGCATTGGCCGGTGGCTTCTTGACCACTGGACCACCAGGGAAGCCCCGGGACTGAATTCTGACTGCCACTTATAACTGTGAGGGCTTGGGCAAGAAAATGTAAACTTCTAGAGCCTCAGTTTCCCCACCTGTGCTCTGGGTGAGACTAGCCCCTACTTCAGGGCTGCTGGGAGGAGCAAAGAAGTTAATGCACCTGCTGGTCCAGCTCTGTGCTCCCGGAATGCAGCCCCGGCGAGCCATTTTTAGTTTGCTACTGCTCTCCTTTCAAGCCTCGTCTGAGCTTCACCTGTTTAGTGAAGGCCACTGTGATCTGTGTTCCTTCTTGTTTTTTGTTCGGGCCTCCAGGGACTGCAGCACGCCAGGCTTCCCTGTCCTTCACCATCTCCCAGAGCTTGCTCAGGCTCATGTCCATTGAGTCGGTGATGCCACCCCACCATCTCATCCTCTGTCACCCCCTTCTCCTCCTGCCCTCAATCTTTCCCAGCATCAGGGTCTTTTCCAATGAGTTGGCTCTTTGCATCAGATGGCCAAAGTATTGAAGCTTCAGCTTCAGCATCAGTCCTTCCAATGAATTTTCAGAGTTGATTTCCTTTAGGATTCACAGGTTCGATCTGTGTCCCCTACCACTGTCAACTGTCTCCTCCTGGTGGAACTTGTTGGGGGTTTATTACTTCCCCAGTAGCTGCAATCTGGTGGGATGCTAATCTGGGACTTGTGAGCCTGTCCCCAAAAGGATAGCAGATGAATAAGTGTGGCTTGAATTCTGAAAGCATCTTCTGGAGTAGAAAAGAGACCCCAAACCTCAGAAAACAGAGGGAAGCTCATGTACCCGCAGGGCAGGGGCCACAACGGAGGGGCACAGCCGGCCTCCTTTCATGCCTGGCCCTTCAAGTGGTCCTGAGGCCCATCTACACCCAAACCTGACTCCCTAGCCTTTCTGCAGATCCTTGGAGCCTCAGATATATTTCCAGAAAACTTCCCTTTGCTTCTGTGAGTTTATCTTTCAAGAACCTGACTGTCACACCCCTAAGCCGTTTACATACTTCAGTGACAGGACCGAGGAACTTTCTTTGAAACGTTTTTTATGTTTGACTCCATGATTTGTTTGTTTTCGGATCTTCGGCAAAGCCAATCGCTTCTCTGAGCCTCAGTTTCTTCTTCTGTATAATGAGTCAGGGGGAGGGTGGCGGGCGGGGGGAGGGCTCCTTGGATTATTTGGAGGATGAAAGTGTCCTGCTGGCCTCAAGCATGTTGCTGGCACTCAGCGATGATATGACTGGTTGGTGGAGCTCTGTCAATGGAGGATGAATGGCATCGCTCTCACTTGAGATCGTGGAAAAAACAAGGCCTGCAAGTTTGTTAGGAAAGCATCCCTTTGAGAAGCTTGCTTAAGGGCTTATTGATGGAGAGAAGTCATCGGCTCTCTCCTTGGCCTTTGAGTCTCAGGGAAATGCACAGTTATTGAAAGAGGACATGGAAGGTAGCAGAACGCTCTCTTGGGTCAAGTGGGAGTGGGGGCGGGGGTAGGGGGCGGCAGGTGCTGTGGCAGAGTGGGCTGGGTTCCTTGCTGCTCCTGTGGGGGAGGGGAGAGGAGGGAGCTAGAGAAGAAGCAGGGAGTGGGGGTGGGAGGAGGTGCTGAGAAACCCTCTGACTTCCCTTTCCAGCCTTCCTGATTTCCACTGCATCTCACCCTTTCCTCTTATTTATTGCTTGATATGCTGACTATCATGCTAAGTTGTTTTCTTTTTTAAGTTTTATTTACTTTACTTCTGTCTGTGCTGGGTCTTCGTCACTGCGTGTGGGCTTCCTCTAGTTGCAGCGAGCGGGGCTGCTCTCTAGTTGCAGTGCACGGGCTCACTGCAGCAGCTTCTCTTGTCTCGGAGCCCGGGCTCCAGGCACACGGACTTACTAGTTGCAGCTCACGGGCTCTAGGCATGTGGGCTTCACTCGCTGTGGCACACGGCATCTTCCCAGACCAGGGATCGAACACTGGTCCCCTGCATTGGCAGGTGGACTCTTAACCACTGGACCACCAGGGAAGTTCTCTCCTCTTAAATCGGATTCTGCATCTGAATAACACCCTCCCTAAATCATGCCCCCGCCCCGCCCCCCGCAGCCCCTCATCTGTGTTGAACTTGGAGTTCAGTTCAGTTCAGTTGCTCAGTCGTGTCCGACTCTTTGCAACGCCATGAATCGCAGCACGCCAGGCCTCCCTGTTCATCACCATCTCCTGGAGTTCACTCAGACTCACATCCATCGAGTCTGAGACGCCATCCAGCCGTCTCATTCTAAGTCGTCCCCTTCTCCTCCTGCCCCCAATCCCTCCCAGCATCAGAGTCTTTTCCAATGAGTCAACTCTTCGCATGAGGTGGCCAAAGTACTGGAGTTTCAGC
>SJYX01010246.1:107765-132994 GCA_006410675.1 Oreotragus oreotragus
GCACTGGTCATAGCAAACACCCTCTTCCAACAACACAAGAGAAGACTCTACACATGGACATCACCAGATGGTCAACACCAAAATCAGATTGATTATATTCTCTGCAGCCAAAGATGGAGAAGCTCTATACAGTCAACAAAAACAAGACCAGGAGCGGACTGTGGCTCAGATCATGAACTCCTTATTACCAAATTCAGACTTAAATTGAAGAAAGTAGGGAAAACCATTAGACCATTCAGGTATGACCTAAATCAAATCCCTTATGATTATACAGTGGAAGTGAGAAATAGACTTAAGGGCCTAGATCTGATAGATAGAGTGCCTGATGAACTATGGAGTGAGGTTCGTGACATTGTACAGGAGACAGGGATCAAGACCATCCCCATGGAAAAGAAATGCAAAAAAGCAAAATGGCCGTCTGGGGAGGCCTTACAAATAGCTGTGAAAAGAACAGAGGTGAAAAGCAAAGGGGAAAGGAAAGATATAAGCATCTGAATGCAGAGTTCCAAGAAACAGCAAGGAGAGATAAGAAAGCCTTCTTCAGTGATCAATGCAAAGAAATAGAGGAAAACAACAGAATAGGAAAGACTAGAGATCTCTTCAAGAAAATCAGAGATACCCAGGGAACATTTCATGCAAAGATGGGCTCGATAAAGGACAGAAATTGTATGGACCTAACAGAAGCAGAAGATATTAAGAAGAGGTGGCAAGAATACAGGGAAGAACTGTACATAAAAGATCTTCATGACCCAGATAATCATGATAATATGATCACTAATCTAGAGCCAGACATCTTGGAATGTGAAGTCAAGTGGGCCTTAACTTGGAAAGGACACATCAAATGGTCCAGGAGTTTCTCACTTGCACTGAAGCTTTGGAGAAGGCTCTCCTGTGTGGATCTCTCCAGTAGTTTCCCCTCTCCCAGGTGGGGGCAACACAGGGTGCCCGGAACGAGGGTACATGGAGTCTGAATGAGCATTTTCTCAAGTACCTGCTGGAGGCTTGGGGCATTTCACAACCCCCCGTGCTCCGCTCTCCATGCAGCGTGCCCGATGGTCACAGCTGACGCTCTCTGCCGTGCAGGAGTTCCTCTTTACAAGGTGCCCAGCACGGCACCCAAGATGTAAAGATGCCGGGGCTGCTGCACGTCCCCTAGCCTGACACACGTTCACACATTTGGTTCAGGGATCTCACCGCATTCGTGTCTGAGGCAGGGATGTGAAACCAGTTCAGTGCTACAGAGCTTGGTTACATCAGCCAGTTGGACCCAGCGATGGGGTTTTTTGGATATTATTGAATCTGTCCCACATTCACCTAAATTCTGCTCTTGACTTTTATCACATCTCTCTTCTCCAAGTCTGTTCTGCTGGACACCCTTGCTTAGAGTTAAGAAAACAGGGAGAGAGAGGGAGGAGCTGCTGCTCTGGGCCAGCACCTCTGTGTACCTTATTCCTCCAATCCTCACCACAGTCCTTTGAGGCTGGTCATCTTCTCTTTGTTGGGAGTGAAAACATTGAGGTTTAGTGAAGTCAAGTGGCCTGCCCAGTATTATGTGGCTGGTGGAACTAGGGTTGGAGCCCACAGGCATCTGAGCGCCTCCTTATCACACTGGCTCCTCCCTTCGTCTCTTAGCTCACAAGCATTCACTGCCCTAGCGGCAGCTACAGACTCTTCCTTCTCTTCTGACTCAGAAACCACATAATTCTGTGACATCTAGGCTTCTGTAGACTCTAAAGCAACTTCCTTCCTCATACCATTTTCTCCCACTGTGTTCCACCCCCATGGAAGGTACACGGACCACATATTAATAGTAATCCAGATAATGGTGGAAAACAGAACAGGCCAATAAGAAATGAGATGGGGATGGAAGGTTGGGGGTCTGGCTCTATGTGTGCTTGGCCAAGAGGTGCTCTGGAGCCCAGCAGGAAGCAAGCTTACCCTTAAACCCAAATTTAACTGATGTTTACTGAGAAGTGGCTGCTCTCGGAAACCCAGCAACCAGTTGCTTGGAAAGTGTTGCCGAATTTTATCAGGAATTTCTGGGGCTTCCCTGGTGACTCAGATGGTACAGAATCTGCCTGCAGTGCAGGAGACCAAGGTTCAATCCCTGGGTCTGGAAGCTCCCCTGGAGAAGGGAATGGCTACCCACTCCAGTATTCTTGCCTGGAGAATCCCATGGACTGAAGAGCCTGGTGGGCTACAGTCCATGGGATTGCAAAGAGTCAGACATGACTGAGCAAGGAACACTCACTGGGGAAAATTGGCGATAAGAAAATAACACTGAGAAGCTTGGGAAGGCTGGGAATGATGATGCCACGCTGGAAGTCAACAGCTTAAAAAAGGACAAGGAGAAGCAGTTTTCTTTCAAAGGAAGGAGGACCCCAGGGAAGGCAGGACTCCTGCCCTCGCTCCTCATCCATCATAACTGGGACCCTACAACTTGCATGCGGTTGTGTAAAAGGAAGCATCTGGGTAAGGGCTGAACCCTTATGGGATTCTGCACATTTTATAATTAATCTGTGTTTAGTTGTTCCAGTGCCCCGCACCATAGCTCTCATCCACTTGTGGAAAAGTGAGAAAGACAGGAGTGAGTTTTTCACAAAGCTAAGCATTCATTGTCAACAGGATTGTCTTTTTTCCCCCCACTATTCTCTCTTTCTTATATTCTTGGTGCTAAAACATCCTTTTATGTATGGAACAATGGTGTTGGTAGACCAGACTTGACTTCTTAAGCATCTGTGCTTGGCAGGATAATGCTGGCAACCTTAAGTTGAATCCTTCAGTTTTTCTCTTGAAAATTTTTGCTGAACTACAAAATCCTGAAGTCTGAGGACCACTGGATTGTACTCTGTCAGTTACCATTTGTATCAACTCTCTTCCCAATCTTGAGGCAATTTTTTCTGCTTAGTACAGATAGTCTTTTGAAATTCAAACACTTCAACCCTGGGATTAAATTTAATAACTTTTTTTTTGGTCTACAGGGTAACAGGTATTATATTCCACATATGCCATAATTTGGGCACAGGATATATTCTTTTATAAGATTGTATCTTTTGCTTTTCTATATCTGTTACTATGACTTTCTTTGAAGAGTGTTCAGTCCTTTAAGAAGACTCCATCTATGACACCCTAGGCTGGACTGAGGTTGGGAGGGGGATGAAGGGGAGGGGTGGAAGGCAATGAGTCCCCAAGGTATCCTGTGCCAATTTAGATAGAGCAAAAGCTCCAATCGTAGTCAAGAGACTGCTAAGTTCCTTGGCCTGGGAAGGTCAATGCCAAGAAATTCAAATGGTAAGATGGGGGAGAGTGTGTTAGAGAGATCGGTAACTTTAGAGGCTATAAGAATCTATTACAGAATGTAGTGGAGAATGAGAAATGCCAGGAGTTCTCGACCATGGGCAGGCAGCAGTTGGGACTGGAGCTCCATGTCTTCCCGGTGGATGGTGCAAGCTTAGAAACCTGGATGTAGACACTGCGTGTGTCCCTGGAGCAGGGGTTAGGGCCTGTGGGTTAGCCTCACTGCTATACCAGACAGAATGAGAGGTGGAACCGCATTAGTGCATTTTGTGTGGTCACAACCACTACTATTGATAATGCAGAATAAACAACCTGCTTCCTTCTTCCTGTTTTTTCCCGAGGATGGGGTTGAGGAGTGAAATTAACTATGACTGGCTGTGAAGGATCTTACTGGGGTGATGAGAATGTTTCAAGCTGGATTGTTGGTAATGGTTGTGCCACTTGTAGAGGTATTGAAAAATCATTGAGTTTAATAATTAAACACATAAAATGCGTGAGTTGCATGGTATGTAAATTATACCTCAATCCTGCTTTTGAAAAATGAATGAACGAATGCTTCCTGGGCCTAACTGCCTTAGTTAGGGATCTTGGAGAAGTGGGGAGCTGGTGTTGGGGACCAGGGCTAGGATCTAGACCTTTCTGGCCCCTTCCAGCTGATTGCCAGCGTGGATGAAAGGGGCCTGGTGGGTGTGGAACAGGGATGGGTAGCAGCCTAACAAACCCTTTCTACTGATGGAGCCTCAAGATGGGAAAGCCTCAGAGGCCAGGATGTCTGAGGAGGGAGGGCGGGAACAGAGGAGCAGCCCACAGTTGGCAGGTGGGGAAGGGGCGCAGACAGGGAGGTCTGAAGTCAGTATCGGCTTCAGGGAGACAGAAGGGCAGCCACGGGAAGAAATAAACCCGTGGAGAGTCTGGGGCCCGCCAAAGGGAATAAGGAGGGCGCTTTACAAATATATCAGGGAAAAGGAATCCTTGAGAGCCGCCCAGGCCATTAATAAATGAGAAGGGAAATAAAATTAATGATGATGATAAAAATGGCTGAGCTGCTGAAGTGCTTTGTAAAATTGGTCTTTAACAAGGAAAAGAAGAAAAGAAATCCATGAGACGGGCAATTAGAAAGGGACAGAGGCCCTGGCAGTTGAGCTGATGAAAGGTAGGAAAGAGAATACTGAGAAAAAGTGGCTGATGCCTGCCCAGTTCGGATCACCACATCCGGATGCAGATCTTGGAGTCTGAAGGGAATTAGCTGATGAAAGGATGAAACTGTTGGCAGTTGTTTTAATTATACATACAGTTAATTTTCATATATATATTCATATGTATATACACACACACTTTTTTTTAGAGGAGAGACAGTGAAGATTCAAGAGCTAGAGATAGGAGAGGAGAAAGAAGTATTATACTACCGTCGGATGTTGAGTTCCTCCATGGGGCTTGGCACTGTGCTGGGTACATTGCACACATCCTATCATGTAATTCCTTCAGTGGCCCTGAGTGCTTCTATGACCAGCCCATTTCACAGGCAGGGGAAACTGAGGCTCAGAGAGCGTATGTGCCCCTCCAAGATTACTCAGCTACACATATTGGTGGTAGACTTCAAACCCATGTTTTTCTGATTCCCAAAAAGGTTCCTTTCTGTTCTACCAGCTGCTTAGTCTAACTTTCAAGGTTGGATTCTACACATCAGACAGAAAGGCACCCACCTGGCAGTGACCTACTTCGAGCGACTGTCCTTTGTCCTGAAGCCTGGGGACTCTGATAACATAGACAGGGGACTGTCTGCTTGTAACTTTGAGATGTTTAGGGAGGATTTCAGACTTCATTGAAGAAAAAGAAGTGGGGCAGAGTTTGAGGAATGGTGGGCCTGAGGCCACAGGATGTCAGTGTCCTCAGGGGTGTGTGGGACCCCAGCATCCAAAGGCCTCATAACTCCTGGGAAACTGAGGCCAGAGAGCAGGCAAGGGTTTGCCCGATGTGGAGCCAGGAGCTGGAGCCGACCTGAGGTCCGAGGCTCAAGTGGTTTCTGCTCCTCTTGGCCCAAGTCCATCACTTACCCTCACCACCGACTTCTTCGCTTTGTCCTACGGGACTGACCTTGACTTGGATTCTCAGCTTTGGCTCTGTCCCCTTCTCTCTGCTTTTGGCGGCTCACATCGTGGCTTCTTTAATCTCACATCTGTTGCTGTTTAGTTAACCGATGCCCCAGGGTAGGAGGTAAAGGGTAGGGATGAGGACAAGAGGGGGCAGCACATAGGACCCCTCTTGTCCCACTGGAGGCCTGTCACTGAGGGGTCTTGTGCATGGTGTGGTGGGAACCCCCCTGTGATCTATTCAAACCCTGGCCCAAAGTCCTTACCTGCTTCATCTAACCCTTGCACAGTTTCATCCCATGTGGAGCTGACTTTCCTTCCTCCGGACGTTGGGCTTGCCCATGTGCCTTGCTCTGGTCAGTGAAATGTTAGCAACATGGAACAAGCAAGGACTTGGAATGTGCTGTGTGGGTGGCATCTCCTCTTGCACATCTGCTCTGCCAGGAGATGACCATGCCACACCCATCCTGCTCATCCAGGGTCGATGAGACACAGCTAAAGTACAGCCTCCCCAGCCAGCTCCAGCCTGTCATGAAGAAGCAGAGCTTTCCACCACGAAAACGAAAGTGAAATTCACTCAGTTTTGTACAACTCTTTACGACCCCCTGGACTGTACCGTGCTAGGCTCCTCTGTCCATGGAATTCTCCAGGCAAGAATACTGAAGCGAGTTGCCTATCCCTTCTCCAGGGGGATCTTCCTGACCCAGGATTTGAACCAGGGTCTCCCTGCATTGCAGGCAGATTTTTTAGCAGCTGAGTTACCAGGGACATCCACCATGGTTTGAAGCAGAATTTCCTGGCTGAATTTAGTCCAGCTAAGTTTCCACTGACCTGAATATCTCTGAGAATAGACATTCATTCTCATATACCACTGAGATTTTTGTGGTTGTTACGCTGCATAACTAACTGATACACAAGGGATCAACACCATGTGCTTAGACAACTCTAGTTCCTATTTAAAAATCTCGTTTCCCCTCAACTTATTAAAAATAAAAATAAATCATTAAGCACTCACAACATGTCCAGTCCCAAATTTGATGTGATGTGTTTATAAGTTTGGGTTACCGTTTCTGAGGAGCTCAGCATGGGGGAGGTAAAAAGATGATTACAAAATATGATGTCAAGGAACTCTTCCTTTGGGCGGGGAGTAATGATCTCTGAATGAAGTCTGGGGGAGGAAAAAGAAGGGAAGGATGTTCAAGGCAGAAAGGAGCAATGCGAGCTTGTTCATTTGTGGAACACAAGCCCTTTTTGTGCTGGGGCTGTTACCCTTAGCATGGACAGGCAGCCGGAGTCCAGGTTTGCTCCTGGCATTTTACAAGTCCCTGACCAAATGTTTATACGAAAAAAAAAAAAAAAAATAGACATCAACGACAGCAATTTATTACCAGATGATGAAGTTCAGGGAAACTCTATTAAATAAAAAAGTAGCACAGGAGGTGATAAAACTCAAAGAAACTCAAAGGGGATAAAAGACTCAGGGTAGCGTTGCGGACGCAGTAAACAACAGCATAATCTGGGAAGGCCAACGGCGCAGAGGTGATTACACACTGACACCTGCTCCTGGGAAGCTGGGCCGGGGTCCAGGCGGCTGCTGACACGGGGGCGCCCAGCACTGCCCTCTCCCCACCTTACCCAAAACTTACCTTTCCCCTGGGCTTCTCCCGGTGTCCCTTTCCCCAGGATTTCTCTCAGTGTCGCTTGCTTCCTGTGGGGGGAGGTGGCTTGGGGTGGTGGGGAGCGAAGGTGGGCAGCCTTTCGGACCCCAAGCAATAAACACAGCCTCTCCCTCGAGCCCACCCCCTGCTTCCAACGCTCCCCCTCCCTCCAGCCCAAGTGTGTGTGACTTCCGAGTTAATCTGTCTGCACTAATTAAATATTGACGGCTGTTAAATATTCATGGGGCGTTTTAGCTGGCAGGTTTGATGTCTCCAGGCCCTGCCGGCTGCAGCTCTACTGACGGGCCATTTTGACTGGGCACTTTGCGCTCCTGACCTCCCCTCTGTCATCCAGATGTTCCCAGCTGCTCTGGGTGACCCCACCTGCTAGGGACTGCTCAGACCCCACTTGGACACGCCCCGTGAGCCTGCTCGTGTGGGAGGTGGTGCCAGTAGCTTTGGCCCCGGGGGCTTGTCAGGTGCCACAGAAAGACTCTGGCCTGGGGTGCACGTGTGGATGGGGAAGGGCTGGAACACAGGGGTCACTGAGAGGCTGGGTGGCCTGTCCTCCAGTGGGGACTCCTGGCAGCTCCGGTTCTGGGCCGCGTGGGAGGTGCTGGGGAGAGCGGTGGCCAAGGACAGCCTCTCGGATCCCTGCGGGAGGTCAGGCTGAGTGGTGGTGGTCCTGCAAAGGGCGTTTGCGATCCCCAGGGCATGTCGTGGTGGGCTGTGGCGGGGTGGGTATGTCTCACACACAGGAGCTGAGGAGTCTCAGGAGACGCCAGCCAGACTGGGGAGGCGGAGGTCAAGGCAGGCTTTGCAGGCAGAATCCTGGGAGATAAGCAGGAACCAGACCGCTTGGGAGGAGAAGGTTATTGTGGAAGGTCTCCCACCAGGGGATGGGCACAGACAGTGAGGGCCTGGGCAAGTGAGAGAGAGAGGAGCCCTGTGAGTGGGCATGGAGGCTGGGTGCAGACAGGGGCAGCGGAGGGGTGGGGGTCCTGCCCCGCCCTCGGTCAAGGCCTGTGCTTCCTTCCTGTCTCATCCTCTAAGCCCAGCCCGCCCCAGCGCCTCGCTCCCCAAATACCTGGTTACCTCCCCTTTCTCTTCCCTGGTGACTCAGATGGTAAAGAATCTGCAGGCAATGCAGGAGATGTGGATTTGATCCCTGGGTCGGGAAGATCCTCTGAAGGAGGGCATGGCCACCCATTCCAGTCTTCTTGCCTGGAGAATCCCATGGACTGAGCTGCCTGGCAGGCTACAGTCCGTGGGGTCATAAAGAGTCAGACACTGACCGACTTTCATTTCACTTCCACTTTCTGTGGGGGAGGACAGTGGGAAGGGAAGGGTCAGCAGGGCTGAGGTCAGAAAGCAGGAAGTCCTGGGAGGGTACGTCTCCCTGGCTGGCTGGAAAGTTGGTTCATTGCTGGGTTTTCTTTATTTTTTAAAATTATAGTTGATTGGGTTAGGTTCAGGTGCACGGCCTAGTGATTCAGGATTTTTGTAGATTATTTTCCATTAGAGGTTATTACAAGATACTGGGTGTAATTTCATTGATGGTTGTACTACAGAGCCACACAGACTTGAAGTGGGGGCCAGCATCTTATTAGGCCTAAGAACCTGGTTTCCTGAAAGGGACTCATCTCCTGGGAAAGGAGGTCAGACTGCAAGGCACACGTGGAGGTCGGTCAGCTTGCAGCCACAGGCCATAGGCTGACGGCTCCCCGAGGCCCCGAGGAGATCCCAGGACCATCCGCCTGCCCGCTTCCCTCTGGGCTGTGGGTCTATTGCTGGCTTTGGGCACCTCTGTGTGGCTTCAAAACTCAATGCAGGGCCAAGGTGTCCAAGACAGCCACCTTCCTCCCAGGTGTGCAGTTCCGGTTGGAGTTGGGGATGGAGGAAGGGGGCGGAGGTTGGGGAAGGAGGAGAGGAAGGGGCATCCACGTGGTTCAGGAAGACACCACCAGGATGATAACCCGTGTCATCTCTCCCTCTAGAGGGGGAGGCAGTGCCCTTACTGTGCTGGGTCCCCGAGTCTGCCTGGCCCGAAGGACTTGTGAATCCCACTGCATTGAGCTTTGGGCCCAAGGGAATCTGAGTATCTGGAATGTTCCCTTTGGAAAAAAACCCGAGGCATCAATTCGGACAGCAGCAGTTATAACTTGCGCACTGAGTGCCACTGTATCAACACTGCACTCGCATTATCTCAAGGCACCCTGCCGGCTAGAAACTTCTATGGCCCACATTTCACAGACAAGGAAATCATGGGAAAGGGGCTGAGAAGCCTGTCCAGGGTCACAGCTGGCCTCTGAACCCAGGCGGTCTGACTCCAGAGTCCACGTCTTCAGATCAGTGCTAGTGGTTTTCAAAGTACCCTCAGGCAAAAATCCCCCTTTGCTGTTCAGTCGCTCAGTCGTGTCTGACTCTTTGAGACCCCATGGATCGCAGCATGCCAGCCTTCCCTCGGGAGCTTATTAAAATGCAGATTCCAGGCCCATCTTGGTCCCACTGAATCCGAATCCTCAGGAAAGGGCTAGGAAGTAGATTGGGATGGTGGGTGGGTCCTCTGTTCGCTCTGCTGGCACCCGTGGTCTGGTGGTCTCCTCGCCCAGGGACGGAGTGGGTGGGGAGTCAGCCTGGGAACAGGAACCCACCTGACGACCCCAACTGCTCTGACGTTTAAAAGCAAAGTGCTCTTTAAGATGCCAGCCTGACTTGGGGCTGCTAATGGAGCCCGAAAGAGTTAGTGTTTCCCTTGGGCCAGAGCTACAAAGCAGAGACTGTAAAACGCTGGGATGCCCCACAGCGGTGGCAGCAGAAACCAGGGAGGAAGGCGGGCCAAGGGGAAGGAAGGGCTCAGGGCCAAACTCAGGGCGCAGTGTTTGGCCAGCCACCCCCTCTTGAGAACGATGGAGTCAGAAATGTGTTGGGATCCTCTCTCACTGGCTTTGAGGTCTTGAGTAAGCAACTGATGGCCTCCAAGGCTCAACATTCTGATCTGCAGAATGGGCTGATGGTTTCCCTTACCCTCCGGGGCAGCTATAAGCCTCAGACAGATGTGTGAAGCACAGAACACCAGCAACCGGGGGCCTCTTACACAGTACTTTGTTATTGTTAGTGTTTAATCGCCGAGTCGAGTCCAGCTCTTTGTGGCCCGTGGACTGCAGCTCGCCAGGCTCCTCTCCCCTGGGCTTTCCCGGGCAAGAAGACTGGACTGGGTCATTTCCTTCTCCAGGGCATCTTCCCGACCCAGGGATCGAACCCCCATCTCCCGCTTTGGCAGGCAGATTCTTTACCACGAAGCCACCACTTCCTGTGTGTCAATCACTGTTCCGTGGGCTTCACGTGCATTAACTCCTTTAATCCTCACGACAGCCCTGCCAGGCTGGTATCGTGACTGTTCCTGGTTGTGAGACTGGAGCGTGGAGATGTTCACACACTAGCCTGCAGCCTGCAGGCGGTCAGAGGCAAAGCTGGGGATTGAGTCTTGCTTCTTTGACTCCAGAGTTGTTCTCTTAACACCCAGGGGTGTCCAAAAATAATAGTCTCTCGACCTCTGCTTTGCCAAAACTTCTGGAAAATTCTACGCTCTGTTATGAACAAGGCCCCTCTTCTGTGGACGATTGTCCTCTCGGGAAGCCCCCTGGGCTAAGAATGCATATCTCCTTGGTCAGCTTGAGGCAGGCACCCCCCACCTCCCTGCCAGGATAAAACAATTGGAGATTCATTTCCTGTGAACTGAAACTCCAAAACCAGAATTGCAGGACAGGTAAGGCAGGAAGCTGGGCCCTGCCCAGGCCACATCTCTCTCATTCTCGATGTGAGGAGACCTCCCCAACCACACACACACACAGAGAAGCTCCTTGGAGGTCAAAGGGTAGTGATGTCAAGGGATGATCTACCCCTAGGCCTTTGTGGTAGAATCCATCTTGGCTAAGAGATGCGTGAGCACACATGGGAGAATCCTCAGATACATCAAATATGAACCGTGAGCCAGACAAATCAAAACGATCAGCCAAAGGAAAACCAGATGAAATGCCCCATAAAAGGAATTCAAACTGCCACGCAGGTGTGACTCTGACTCTCTCTCTGAGCCTGCTCATCTACCTATCCACACATACTGTACCCTTTGTTTCCTCCTAATAAATACTTTTCTTGCTTCAGTACTTTGCATCTTTGTGGAATTCTTTTCTGCAAAGCTGAAAAGCCGGGCCCTTGTCGCTGACGCCTGGCCTAGTGGCTAGGATTCGGTGCTCTCACCGCCGTGACTCAGCCTCAATCACCGGCTGGGGAACCGACGCCCTGCTTCAAGCTGCTGCAGGCTGAGGCCACCCGAGATCAAGCTGAGGCTCTTTTATGGGAGATTCACCCACTCACGCCCCGCCCACTCGTCACTGCACCGGAGCCCTCGTCATACACCCGTCCTGGGGACACAATGTGGATACTGACTACGACTCCAGGGGGACACAATCAGGGAACAACAACAAAAAGGCCAGCAGCAAGGAACTAAGTGAAACGCAGCGTGTGAGGGCGCAGCCACGAAACGGAGCAGGACCCCGTGGGGCCTTCTGGGGAGGGGCCTTCTCCCCACCCGCTGCTTCAGCTCCTCGGGGAAGTATCTAGATGAAAGTAACCGACGCACATTTCCCGAGTTGTTTTGCAGATGTGAAAAAACCTCCCCCATGCCAACGAAAGTGAAAGTTGCTCAGTCATGCCTGACTCTTTGTGATCCCATGGACTCTACAGTCCCTGGCATTCTCCAGGCCAGAACACTGGAATGTGTAGCCTTTCCCTTCTCCAGGGAATCTTCAACCCAGGGATCGAACCCAAGTCTCCCGCATTGCAGACAGATTCTCTACCAGCTGAGCCACAGGGGAAGCCCCTCCAACGAAAGGAAGATGTCAGCCACTTGCAGCTGAGAGAGCACATAGCCCCAGGCCCCTTGGAGCCAAAGGACTGATAATGCTAACCCCTGGGACACACCCTGCTTCCCCACCGTCCGCCAGAGAACTGTGCTCAAGCTGATCACAGACCCCATGACCCCCAGTCTCCCTTGGCTTTTAAAAGTGCTTTGCCTAAACCCTTAGGGGAGCTCGGGGCTTTGTAGGGCACGAACCCACCCGTCTCCTCGCATGGCCTTGCAATAAACCTTCCTCTGCTCCAAACTACCAGGTTTCCCGGGCTCTATGGGAGGTGTGATCTGAGGGAGCCACGTGGGCGGGAGATGTGGAGAGGGTGCCGGGCAACCAGATGCCAGGAACAAAGCCAGGAGACCGGGGTGGCTGGGGAGGGGGCAGTGGAGATGCAGGACACGGATGGACAAGACCTGCCTCCTCAGGGTTTGGATGGGATGCCTTGGCTGCCGTGGAGAATAGCCTGTAGGACCAGGGTGGGTCAGGGACCCGTCAGGAGGGCCAGGAGACAGATGGTGGCGGGGGGCGTGGCAGGTGTTACGTCTGAGATGGTCAGGAGGGCTCGGACGGTGACGGGTGGCAGTTTGAAGGTAGAAGCAACATATTTGCTGTCAGGCTGAGTGTCAAATGGGGAGGAAAAAGTGACTCCACGGGTTTTGGCCAGAGCAATGGGAAGGATGGCGTGACCATTGATTGAGATGCAGGAAGAGTGGGGTTTAGTGTGTGTGTGTGGGGAGGGGGGGAATGTTTGGTTTCTAACTATAGGTTTGATCTCTATAGGTTCAAGGAGGAAACTGGAATGCAGCCTGAATTTAAGGCGATGTCGGGACTAGAGATGTAAATTTGAGAGTTATCAGCTGTTTTAAATGGTGACACTGGATGAGAAGGCCCAGGGAGGAGGAGAATAGACAGGAAAGAGCAGAGGTCTGAGGAGGGAGCCCTGGGAGCAGGGATATCTACAGGGCAGGGAGCAGAGGAGGAACCAGCGCATGTCACCGCAGCCTTCAGAGCGAGGAGGGTCGGTTCCAGGCGCTGGGTTCCCGGCCTTTCCCAGCGCCAGCTCTGCGCTTTCGGCAGGACTTTCCCGCCCTCTAGCGGTCACAGTTGGGATTGCACACAGTGGCTTTTGCGAGCCAGACCGCATTTCCTGGGGTCTTCTGAGTCGCTTCGCTTGTTCATTAACTGCGTTCCTGTGCGCTAAGTTGCTACAGTCGTATCCGACTCTTTGCGACGCTATGGCCCATAGTCCACCAGGCTCCTCTGTTCATAGGATTCCCCAGGGCAAGAATACTGGAGTGGGACGCCATGCCCTTCTCCAGGGGATCTTCCCCACCCGGGAATTGAACCCGTCTCTTATGCCTCTTTAATTGTCGGGCGGATTCTTTACCACCAGCGACACCTGGGAAGCCCGTTCATTCAGTAGACAATCTCTGAGTGGCTGCTGTGCTCTGGGCTTCCCTGGTGGTTCAGTTAGTAAGGAATCTGCCTGCCATGCAGGAGACCCGGGTTCTATCCCTGGGTCAGAAGATCCTCTGGAGAAGGGAAAGCTACCCATTCCTGTATTCTTGCCTGGAGAATCCCATGGACAGAGGAATCTGATGGGCTACGGTCCATGGGGGTCACAAAGAGTTGGACGCAGCTGAGTAATACACACAGACACGCCTGTTCTGGGCACTGACCAATGCAGAAGAGAATAGCATCCTTTCTTAGAATTCAGCATGGAAGGAAAGACACAGACCCAACAACTGTCAGACTGTGGTTGTCAGCTGGAGGAAGTTATAGCAATGTCTGGAAATAATTTTTCAGCTGTCATAAGTGGGTGGGGAGTGAGTGGGTTGCTACTGGTGTTTAGTGGGTAGGGGTCAGGGATGCTGCAAAAGATTCTATCATGTACAGGACATCCTTCTATGGCAAAGAATTATCTGGCCCAAATGTCAAGAAGTGTTTTGAGGCTGAAAAGTATTGATCCAAGACAACACATCAGGTGTTATAAAAGGGAAAAAAAATGTTAGTCGCTCAGACGTGTCTGATTCTTTTCGACCCCGTGGACTGTAGTCTCTCAGGCTCCTCTGTCCGTGGGATTCTCCAGGCAAGAATATTGCAGTGGGTTTCCATCCCCTTCTCCAGGGGATCTTCCCGACCCGGGGACTGAACCTGGGTCTCCCACCGTGCGGGCAGGTTCCTTACCATCTGAGCCACCAGGGGTGCTCTTATAGAGGTGGTAACCAAACCGTTTAGTGCAGAGGAGAGAGGAATCAGACCTGTCTTTGGGAGGCAAAGAAGGCTTCTCTTCACAGAGGTATGTGGCTGTCACTTCTGCTGAAGAATGGGTAGGGTTTTGCCAAGCAGAAAGGGGAGAGACTAGAAAAAGACGGTGGAGGGGGGCGGGCATGTTCAAATCATGTCCCCAGAGAACCTGGCTTAGTTTGGTTGACCACAGGCCAGGTGCAGGGGGGACAGGCCCGTGCACACAAGGTATTCCAGCATCAGTTGTTCAGTCGCTCCGTTGTGTCCGACTCTTTACGACCCCAAGGACTGCACCACGGCAGGCTTCACTGTCCATCACCAACTCCTGGAGCTTGCTCAGACTCATGTCCATCATGTCAGTGATGCCATCCAACCATCCCCTCTGAGCATGTCTGGACAGCCACCTGGGTGAGGATTGGCAAGAACATGCCAAGGGCACCCCACAGGAATGTGGACAGATGGAAGCCTCCCCCGACCCCCGCCAGCCCAGAGCGCAGGACCCAGGGGGCATCGTTCGGGCCCCTCTGCCCTTGCAGTTCCTCCCTTGTTGGCTGTCCCCAGGTGGAGGTGATGATGGGGTAAGGGCAAAAGCCCAGGGTCAGGATGTAACTTCAGTTTTGCTGCTGCCTCCCAGGTGGCTCAGTGGGAAAGAATCTGCCTGTCAAGGCAGGCAGACACGGGTTCGATCCCTGGGTCGGGAAAGTCCCCCCGAGAAAGCAAATGGCAACCCGTTCCAGTATTCTTGCCTTGGAAATCTCATGGACAGAGGAGCCTGGCGGGGCTGCAGTCCATGGGGTCACAAAAGAGTCGGCCGTCACTTGGTGACTCAACAACTGCTGTGGACGAGCCTTGTGATCCGGGGCGTGTTTCAGCTCTTTCTGGCTTTGTCTTTTTCCATTTGTCCCAGAATCGAGTGGACCAAATGATCCTTAAGACCTTTCCAGTCTCCACCTCCTCTCTCCTTGCACTCCTGATCCCCTCTGAGAGGTGGGTCCTGCAGCCCCCCAGCCCCCATTCTGGAGTTTTAGCTTCTGATCAGCCAGTGGGTGGGGCCTCTTCCCAGCTCCAGGACTTGGGTCTTGAACAAAACGCGGACAATTCTATTCACTTGGAGAAGACAGTCCTGTGGGACATGTATTATCAAGTGCTCCCCTGGGACACCCCAAGAGTCTCACGCTTGGAATCCATGGCTGTGAATTCCACTCCCCCCCCTCCACCCCCGCCACAGGACCTGTGTTTGATGGAGCAGGCCAGCTGTGTTTCTGGAGAGCAGGTAATCAGGTTTGCAATAGGAAAACCAGAAAGGGCACAGCCCAAAAAGCCATCAGAGAGAATGCTGTCTTGCTATTTACAGAGGGTTTAATTTGAGTGGGCAGAGGTGACAGCAGATGGGGCCGAGGCGGTGGGAGAGGGCTTTCTAACAAGACAACCTGCAGTATGTCAGTGACTCATAGGTCCTGGGGAGTGGGTGTGGGTGGATCATCTCCACCCATAGAGCTGAGGTTCAAAGGGGAGCTCTTTCAGTGTATGGCTAAGCACGCGGGTGGAGAACCTAGGCACTCTGACTCCTGTTCGATGCTGTTTCCGGAACATCAGTTCTGATGCCTTTTCTTTGATAGAGGAAGATGCCAGGGTCTAGGACGACAAGGAGACCTACAGGTCACCTAGCTGCTCAGTGACACCCTGGGGACCAGATCTGACCATTCCACCAGAGTCTCCTGCGTGTAACAGGACGAGTGATGTCATCCTTCTCTCTTATCTCAGAAACTAGCTGTCTCTGTGCTTCCCTCTGCCTACATACATCATCAAATGACATCACACACAAGTCTCTTCCATTATAAAAAAGGCCAAGAGAATCTAAACATTAGAGCAAAGTAGGAAGAAAAAGCATTCCATAAGCATTAATTTTGCGGTACATTGCTTCCATTGTTTTACTTGTATGTGATTCATTTTTTTTTCCTTTTCACATAGTTGAGTTCATATTGACTAGACCATTTCACGCCCTGATTTCATTCACACTATCATAAGGATTTTCCATGGTATTACATACACTTCATAAATGTCATTTTGAAGGTAGCAAGCTCACTGGACCAACTTCTGATTGCTGGATGTTTAAACTGTTTCCAGTCTTTCAGTGTTACACACAGTGCTTCATGTAGGATCACTTTGAACATTTGGGATGATTTTCTCGGGCTGGAATTTTAGGGAGAATGCTGCACACAGGCATACATGTGGTCCCATGGTTTGCTCTCCCATGGGTGACCCAGCCTTGGGGGTCCCAGACAGAAGGCTAACAGGTCTCCTCTCCTCTCTCCACAGTCTTTCTGAAGTCTGCACTGATTTCTTTTTCTCATTTTCTCACTCAGGACCTATAACTTATTTCCTGAGACCCCTCCATTAAAACCCATCATATTCACCAGGATTCTCTCTCTCTGTTGAAAGTGAAGGGGGGAAAAAAAATCACACCCTAAACAATATGATCAAAAATACAATAAACTGAAAAGTTCTGGCTTCAGGTATAGCTGGATCCAGGCACTGAGGTAATATGATCAGAGCCTGGTTTTTCACTGACTCTAGGCTCAGTTCTGCTGGTGGCTCTATCTTGAGGCCCCACACACTGTCAGGAAGACTTTAGAAGACTAGTTTCAGCCTGCCCATTTCCACACTTGCAGGAGAGAGAAAGTTTCTCCCTGGTAGCTCTTACATAAACCCTAGAATCCACTCTGATTGGACTAAGTTGCTCACTCACTCCTGAACTAACCACTGTCACATGGCCTGACCTTAAACTTAGACAGGAAAGAAGTTATAGGTCCTGAGTGAGAAAATGAGAAAAAGAAATCAGTGCAGACTTCAGAAAGACTGTGGAGAGAGGAGAGGAGACCTGTTAGCCTTCTGTCTGGGACCCCCAAGGCTGGGTTACCCATGGGAGAGCAAACCGTGGGAGCACCCGTGCGCCTGTGCAGCATTCTCCCTAAAATTCCAGCCCAAGAAAATCATCCCAAACATTCAAAGTGATCCTACATGAAACTTAGTCTCCTGTGGAGGTACAGGTTGGCGGTGGTCTGCCACAGGGGCAGGGGCTCTGGGTGCCCCAGACTTGGGCATGGTGTAAGCCCTCTTGGAGGAGGTCACCATTAACCCCACCATAGAGTTGCCAGAACTTACACAGGACTGGGAAATAGACTCTCGGAGGGCACGATAGAAACTTGTGCACCAGAACCCAGAAGAAAGGAGCAGTGACCCCCCAGGAGACTGCCCTGGACTTGCCCATGGGTGTCCAGGAGTCTCGGGCAGAGGCATGGGTCCGGGGTGGCCTGCTGCACTGAGTGTGGCACTGTGTGCACGGGATCTTTTGAAGGAGGTCACCATTATCTTCATTACCTTCACCATAGTTTGGGCCCAGGTAAATAGCAGGGTGACCATTATATCTCAGATGATCATTATATTTACTACTGTGGGCAGAAATCCCTTAGAAGAAATGGAGTAGCCATCATGGTCAACAAGAGTCCAAAACGCAGTACTTGGACGCAATCTCAAAAATGACAGAATGATCTCTGTTCGTTTCCAAGGCAAACCATTCAATATCACAGTTATCTAAGTCTATGCCCCAACCAGTAATGCTGAAGAAGCTGAAGTTGAACGGTTCTATGAAGACCTACAAGACCTTTTAGAACTCATACCCCAAAAAGATGTCCTTTTCATTATAGGGGACTGGAATGCAAAAGTAGGAAGTCAAGAAACACCTGGAGTAGCAGGCAAATTTAGCCTTGGAATACGGAATGAAGCAGGGCAAAGGTTAATAGAGTTTTGCCAAGAAAGTGCACTGGTCATAGCAAACACCCTCTTCCAACAACACAAGAGAAGACTCTACACATGGATATCACCAGATGGTCAACACCGAAATCAGATTGATTATATTTTTTGCAGCCAAAGATGGAGAAGCTCTATACAGTCAACAAAAACAAGACCAGGAGCTGACTGTGGCTCAGATCATGAACTCCCGATTACCAAATTAAGACTTAAATTGAAGAAAGTAGGGAAAACTGCTAGACCATTCAGGTATAACCTAAATCAAATCCCTTATGATTATACAGTGGAACTGAGAAATAGACTTAAGGGACTAGATATAGATAGAGTGCCTGATGGTCTATGGACTGAGGTTTGTGACATTGTACAGGAGACAGATCAAGACCACTCCCGTGGAAAAGAAATGCAAAAAAGCAAAATGGCTGTCTGGGGAGGCCTTACAAATAGCTGTGAAAAGAAGAGAAGGGAAAAGCAAAGGATAAAAGGAAATATATAAGCAACTGGATGCAGAGTTCCAAAGAATAGCAAGGAGAGATAAGAAAGCCTTCNTGACATGATTTTTTGATATCTCATGGACCCAGCCATCCTCATTGAAAAATTCCATTTGAAGTTTAAAAAACAATAATAATAATACATACTACTAAAGAGTCATGGGACTTCCTTGATGGTCCAGTGATGAAGACTCCACCTTCCAGCGTAGGGGTCAAGGGTGCAGTCCCTGGGGTCTCAGACCCCATATGCTTTGGGGCAATTAAGTCCGCATGCCACAGCTACTGAGCCCACACGCCGTAAGTAGAGAAAGCTCGCACACCGCAACGAAGCCCCATTACAGCCCAAATTAGTTTCAAACATTAACATAGAAAGAAAAAAATGACAGGTCATGAAAATATATTCACAGCATGTATTAGGGGAAGGATTACTATCTCTCTAGTAATTGGCATTGGCACCCCACTCCAGTACTCTTGCCTGGAAAATCCCATGGATGGAGGAGCCTGGTGGGCTGCAGTCCACGGGGTCGCTAAGAGTCGGGCAAGACTGAGCGACTTCACTTTCACTTTTCATTTTCATGCATTGGAGAAGGAAATGGCAACCCACTCCAGTGTCCTTGCCTGGAGAATTCCAGGGATGGGGGAGCCTGGTGGGCTGCCGTCTGTGGGGTCGCACAGAGTTGGACACGACTGAAGTGATTTAGCAGCAGCAGCAGCAGTAGATTAGTGAAAAATCCTATACCATATACTACATACAGAATTTTTTTTTTAATTTGAGCCCAATTAATAACTGGATAAAGAGTATGAAGTTCATACAAAAGGACTAACAACTAGTAAAAAAGTATCTAGAAAAATAATCAACCTCATTAATAACCAAAGAAATAAAGACTAAAATGATTGTGAGGTGCTATTGTATATGTAAAATTAGAAAAGAAAAAAATGGGTTTTGTCATGATAAGATCTAGTGCTTACTAGGCTACAGGGAAACTGGTACTTTCAATACTGCAACTGCCAGAATAAATTTATATAACTTATTTATAAAACAACTTGGCAATATATCTAAGAAGCAATAATAAATGCATACACTCTGATCCAAAAATGTCAATTCTGGTAATCTATCTTTAAAAATGTAAACATTTTATATTGTTTATAAAAGAAGGCTCAAAGTTTCTGTACCCACATGAGAAAATGGTGACCATGAAGAATTTATATTAAGCAGTTAATAAACAGATAATATTATATTTTTTTAAAGTAGGCTACAATTGTATATACACTGTTGTTAATGGCAATTATACTTTAAAGAAAAGAATTCATAGGAAAAAAAATATTGCAAATAAATAAACCAAAATGTAGATAATTGTTTTCTTGAGATAGTGGAATTCTTTTGATTTTTTTTTTTTTACCTCAGCTGGGAGAACATAATGACTATACTCTGAGAGGCTGCAACTGCCGTAATATCTAACACCTTTGCAGGAAAATTCGGTTAAGTAAATCTCTGCTTTGACTAAGAAGCTTTATCAAAAGGATTTTAAAAATAACAATAATGCATTTATTTCAAAAGCAAGTGCTGCCAAAAACAATTTTCCTAAAACAACTTCACTCCAGTATCTGGAGGCTGGTAAAAACATATCAGTTCAGGAAGGATGTATATATATTTGTATAAAAAGATGTCATGGCTATTTTCATTTGGGAACAGATCTTGCAGCAGTTGAAATTATAAATGTGTGCTGTTTTTACCCAAAGAAGATAAAAATATTAAAAGGACAGCGAGGGTAAGATCCTGTTAGGAATAACTTCCCAACGAGCTCCTTGAAAACATTTTGCTTTACTTATTTCATTTGCTGACTGTGGTGGAGAGGGTCTGAAAAACCAGTGGGAACTCTCATTCCAATTATGACCATAGTTAGTTATGAAACTATGAGCAAGCTTTTTAACTTCATTAAACCTCAGTTCTCTCATCTGTAAAATGGGAATGTGAATATTTAGTTATAGAAGTATCACAAGAAATAAATGAAAAAGAATGTGTATTTTTTTAATTCTTTTTTTTTGTTTATTTTTAAGTCTTTGGTAAATCTTATTACCATACTGCTTCTGTTTTTATGTTTTTTGGGGGTGGAGGGTTGGCCAAGAGGCATGAAAGATCCTAGCTTCCCTGCCAGGGATTGAACCCACACCCTTTGCACTGGAAGGCAAAGTCTTAACCATTGGACCACCAGGGAATCCCAAAGGGTATGTATTTTGAACAATGTATCAAAGCACGCGGTTGGACATAGTATCCCATCTTCCTACCAACACACAAGACTCCTGAGGGAAATAAGTGTGCGGGGAAGTCTAGCTGAAGAACATGCTTTACTGCTATGAGACCGCAAACGAATGCAGACTGGGCCACTCAGAACACCCCTTTGTCTACACAGCCTGGATCAGGGGTTCAAAGTGAAAGCAAGCAGGACCTTATGGAGGTTTCCCAGGGACCAAGCTTTGTAGAAAAGTTTGTTTATAAAAAAGCTTTAGCCTCCTAAACCTTCCCCAATTTCCAAAGAGCAAATTTAATCAGAGAAGTGATAAAAAGGCAGAAAGGAAGGAAAATAGTCAAGCAAGAGAAAATAGTAAAAGTTTTAGCCATAAAGCAAAGTCAAGAACCTTTAGTCCCTCCTCAGGGGCTAAAGATAATATCCTAAGCCATGTCCTTGAGTTGTTTTGCAGATACTCAAACCCCAACCGGGAGGAGGAAGTGAACCACATGCTGGGACTTCCCAGGTGGCACAGCGGTAAAGAATCCGCCTGCCAGTGCAGGAGACACGGGTTTGATGCTTGGTCCAGGAAGTTCCTCCTGGAGAGGAAATGGCAACTCACTCCAATATTCTTGCCTGGAAAATCCCATGGACAGGGGAGTCTGGTGGGCTACTAGTCCATGGGGTCACAAAGAGTTGGACATGACTGAGTGTGTGCGCACACACACACACACACACACACACACACACAACCACCAGCACATAGACCCCAGACCCATTGGAACCAGAAAGTGGATGATGTTGACATCAGAAATACTAGCCAGTTACCTCGCCATCAACCAATCAAAAGAATGTCCACCAGCTGATCAGGTACCCTGAAACCCTCTCCCTCAACTTTCTTTTAAAATCCTTCCCTGAAAACCATTGGGAAGTTGGGGTCTTCTGAGCCTGAGCTGCCTGTTCTCTTTGCTTGGACCCCTGTTGAGTCAAAGTCTTAGCCGCTTAGACAAGTGACAAGTTAGCCCAGTTATGCTTTGCTACTCACCAGCTCTGAGACCTTCATGGCATTCATTAATGATTCTGTTCTTGCTTTCTCTTTGTAAAATTAAGAGAACAGAATCCCTGTCTCACTGGGATTCTGTAAGGAGTAAATGACCTAATGCATGTACAGTTCTTAGAACAGAGCCTGGTTTGTGAGACACACTCAAGACGCTGAGCTGCTGTTACTATCATTACCATCACTGTCTCTTATTTGTATCCCTGTTCATGTTTTACCCCCTGCCCAGAATACCCTGCCTGACCTTTTACACCTGCTGGCTCCTACAGATCCCTCAAGATTCAGCACATCGTTGCCTTCCCCCACGAGTCTTCTCCCATCCCAGGCTTTTCTGTGAGGTCGAGCTCCCCGTGCGTAGCTCCGTCACAGCCCTCAGCTTGTCTGTGCCCTGACCCTCTGTGGACTGGGAACTCTTCAAGCACAGGGACCAGGTGAAGAGAGTCTGCAGTTCCTAACTCTGAACCCTGCCTGAGCCCGACACATCCTCTCAGACCGCCCCTGGAGTTCCACTTTCCAAACTTACTCCCCAAATTCAAGCTCCCACACGTATCATCACAGCTCCCACCAGAGACAGGGAATCCAAGAAGGCCTGCAAAGGGAGGTCCTTCTGGCTGGGAAGCTCCCTTGCAAGGAGCTTATCTTCCTCCCTCAAGTGTTCACTGAGCACCACTCGGAGCATCTTCTGGAAAGTGAAATGAGAACAAGGAAACGTTACGTGAGGTGAGGGACTTTTCGGGCTACTGTAACCCACCATACTGCACACCACGGTCAGCTTGACTTCCACAAGGACAGCACATACACTTCCCACCAACACAACCCGATTTCTTCATAACAAAGACTCTTACTCATTGCTGACCGCCGTGCAAGGGATACCCGGAATCTTAACCCTATGCAGGTGTTGGGGAAGAGAACACTACTTGTTTTAAAGATTCTGAGGACTTGTGGCCATTCCAACTTTGTCTCCTACTAATCTCTCCATTTACCCCGAGGCTCAGGCACATCTAACCCTTACTAGCTCCAAAACATGGCCTGCCCTCTCCCGCTGCACCCTCCCCACTCTGACCATCTACACTGCTTTCGGGCCACGTCAAAATCAACCAAATGCAGCAGCAGCAACAACAACAAAAAACTTCAATCGATGCATAGAGATGGGATGGACTCCTCCACATCCGTATTATGGACACTTTTGTCATTGACAGATTTTAATGCTCTCCATTTCGAACAGTTTCAAACTACCCTGAGGTCTAAGACAGGGTTACCTTGGAGTTTTATTGAGGACAGAATTTGAATCCATAGTTCCATGGAAAGGATCATGGAATCCAGAGGCTGGTGAGATGGTTTAGCATAAACAAGATCCCAGAGGAGGAAGGGTTCAGACCATGGTGGTGACTCCTGTCCACGCTCGCCTTCATCCCACTCTCTTAGAGATGGGGTGGGCTTAGAGAAGGATTAGAGTCTAGTCCTTGAACCCCAGCAAAGGAGTCTGGAGGCATCAGGAGAGGTAGGCGAGGTCCTCTAAAACGGCAAAAAGAAAGGCCGAGTATGGAGGATGGCCAAAGGCCCAGAGGCAGGGCTGATCACGGATGACTGGAGCCCAGGGCTTAGGCACCAGCTGCCAAGTGGGAGCTCGAGACCTTAGGAGCTAAGTACACTCTTTGCCACATCTACCAATTGAGCCTGATGTATTAATATTTTTTCTCAATTCTGTGAGGGATTATGAAGCTATAGAGTTCTCAAGTTCAGAGGTCCCAAAGGCCTTGGCACGTATCCTCTAGTGGATTCAGTGAGCGCCTCCATCACACTACCCATCACCTGGGGGAGTAGGGGATTCTGCTTTTCCCTCTACTAGAGGGGCCAGGGGCTTGGTTCTGGTGGTCTTCGTACCTATCTTTGGAACCACAGGTCAAAGTGGAGCGATGATGGCTTTTGACTTTTGGCCCAGGCTGATTTGCTCATGAGTAAAATCAAATTAAAAGATGTGTGCTCCTTGGAAGGAAAGCTATGACAAACCTAGTTCAGTTCAGTCGCTCAGTTGTGTCTGACTCTTTGCAACCTGTCGGGGCCACATTAGGCATTACTGATAAAATGGAGGCACGGCCCCAATGCCCCCTCCTCATCCCGCAGGCATGGTCCCAGGATAAGGGAGTTAGGTCTTGTGATTCTGACTTGTTCTTTCCTTTCTTCGGTTGTGTTGGCTGGAAAGAATGTTAAGGTGCTTATTGTTCTTGAGAGAAGCACAAGAAAGCACAAAGCCTTCTGCAGTTGTGCCCAGAAAATAATCTATAAAATAACCACTGACATTTGTTCAAGGATCTTTACAAAGAATGTTCCAGGATGAGCACATAGGCCGCAGCTTGAGGCCATGGGAAGGATTGTTATCTGAGAGCTGTTTGTGAGGGAAATATTTACAAAAGAAGTTTGCTGAGTTTAGGGTTTAGGAGTAATTAAGCATAGCTAGAAGCCTTTTTAGGAGATAGTGATCTTAAGATGCTAGGGGCAAACAGGATTTAGAAAGACAAGAAATAAACTGAGGAATATAGCATGAGTTACAATGTAATCACAAGTATAGGACACATAAGAGGAAGTAGATAATAGATAGTAAAGCAGTCTTCAGACCAGATAATCATGATTATGTGATCACTAATCTAGAGCCAGACATCTTGGAATGTGTAGTCAAGTGGGCCTTAGAAAGCATCACTATGAACAAAGCTAGTGGAGGTGATGGAATTCCAGTTGAGCTGTTTCAAATCCTGAAAGATGATGCTGTGAAAGTGCTGCACTCAATATGCCAGCAAATTTGGAAAACTCAGCAGTGGCCACAGGACTGGAAAAGGTCAGTTTTCATTTCAATTCCAAAGAAAGGCAATGCCAAAGAATGTTCAAACTATCACACAATTGCACTCATCTCACATGCTGGTAAAGTAATGCTCAAAATTCTCCAAGCCAGGGTTCAGCAATATGTGAACCATGAACTCCCTGATGTTCAAGCTGGTTTTAGAAAAGGGAGAGGAACGAGAGATCAAATGCCAACATCTGCTGGATCATGGAAAAAGCAAGAGAGTTCCAGAAAAACATCTATTTCTGCTTTATTGACTATGCCAAAGCCTTCACTCATCTCACATGCTAGTAAAGTAATGCTTAAAATTCTCCAAGCCAGGCTTCAGCAATACATGAACCCTGAAATTCCAGATTTTTCCAGTTTTTTTGGAAGGCAGCTATGCTCACCACTATACAACCAACGCTTTTTCCAGTTTTTTTGAAGCTGGTTTTTGAAAAGGCAGAGGAACCAGAGATCAAATTGCCAACATCTGCTGGATCATGGCAAAAGCAAGAAAGTTCCAGAAAAACATCTACTTCTGCTTTATTGACTATGCCAAAGCCTTTGACTGTGTGGATCACAATAAACTGTGGAAAATTCTGAAAGAGATGGGAATACCAGAC
>SJYX01010246.1:133290-163334 GCA_006410675.1 Oreotragus oreotragus
GATGTGTATAAGAGACAGCGTCAAGGTTGTATATTGTCACCCTGCTTATTTAACTTCTATGCAGAGTAAATCATGAGAAATGCTGGGCTGGAAAAAACACAAGCTGGAATCAAGATTGCCGGGAGAAATATCAATAACCTCAGATATGCAGATGACACCACCTTTATGGCAGAAAGTGAAGAGGAACTCAAAAGCCTCTTGATGAAAGTGAAAGAGGAGAGTGAAAAAGTTGGCTTAAAGCTCAACTTTCAGAAAACTAAGGTCATGGCATCCGGTCCCATCACTTCATGGCAAATAGATGGGGAAACAATGGAAACAGTGTCAGACTTTATTTTTTGGGGTTCCAAAATGACTGCAGCCATGAAATTAAAAGTCACTTAATCCTTGGAAGGAAAGTTATGACTAACCTAGATAGCATATTCAAAAGCAGAGACATTACTATGCCAACAAATGTCAGTCTAGTCAAGGCTATGGTTTACCCAGTGGTCATGTATGGATGTGAGAGTTGGACTGTGAAGAAGGCTGAGCACCGAAGAATTGATGCTTTTNCACAAGCTGGAATCAAGATTGCCGGGAGAAATATCAATAACCTCAGATATGCAGATGACACCACCTTTATGGCAGAAAGTGAAGAGGAACTCAAAAGCCTCTTGATGAAAGTGAAAGAGGAGAGTGAAAAAGTTGGCTTAAAGCTCAACTTTCAGAAAACTAAGGTCATGGCATCCGGTCCCATCACTTCATGGCAAATAGATGGGGAAACAATGGAAACAGTGTCAGACTTTATTTTTTGGGGTTCCAAAATGACTGCAGCCATGAAATTAAAAGTCACTTAATCCTTGGAAGGAAAGTTATGACTAACCTAGATAGCATATTCAAAAGCAGAGACATTACTATGCCAACAAATGTCAGTCTAGTCAAGGCTATGGTTTACCCAGTGGTCATGTATGGATGTGAGAGTTGGACTGTGAAGAAGGCTGAGCACCGAAGAATTGATGCTTTTGAACTGTGGTGTTGGAGAAGACTCTTGAGAGTCCCTTGGACTGCAAGGAGATCCAACCAGTCCTTTCTAAGGAGATCAGTCCTGGGTGTTCTTTGGAAAGACTGATGCTAAAGCTGAAACTCCAATACTTTGGCCACCTCATGTGAAGAGTTGACTCATTGGAAAAGACTCTGATGCTGAGAGGGATTGGGAGCAGGAGGAGAAGGGGTCAACAGAGGATGAGATGGCTGGATGGTGTCACCGACTTGATGGACATGAGTTTGGGTGAACTCCGGGAGTTGGTGATGGACAGGGAGGCCTGGTGTGCTGCAGATCATGGGGTTGTAGAGAATCCGACAGGGCTGAGCAACTGAACTGAACTGAACTGAAACAGCAGAGAGGGAACACAGTCCCGCCCATCAACAGAAAATAGGATTAAAGATTTACTGGGCATGGCCCTGCCAATCAGAACAAGACCCAGTTTCCCCCTCAGTCATTCTCTTCCACCAGGAAGCTTCCACAAGCCTCTTATTCTTCTCCATCAGAGGGCAGACAGACTGAAAACCATGATCACAGAAAATAAACTCATCTAATCACATGGACCACAGCCTTGTCTAACTCAATGAAACTATGAGAGATGGGTCATGGTGGAGAGTTCTGACAGAATGTGGTCCACTGGAGAAGGGAATGGCAAACCACTTCAGTATTCCTGCCTTGATAACCCCATGAACAGTATGAAAAGGCAAAAAGACAGGACACTGAAAGATGAACTCCCCTGGTCAGTAGATACCCAATATGCTACTGGAGATCAGTGGAGAAATAACTCCAGAAAGAATAAAGAGATGGAGCCAAAGTGAAAATAACACTCAGTTGTGGATATGACTGGTGATAGAAGCAAGGTCCAATGCTGTAAAGAGCAATATCACATAGGAACCTGGAATGTCAGGTCCATGAATCAAGGCAAATTGAAAGTGGTCAAACAGGAGATGGCAAGAGTGAACATCAACATTCTAGGAATCAGCGAACTAAAATGGACTGGAATGGGTGAATTTAACTCAGATGACCATTATATCTACTACTGTGGGCAAGAATCCCTTAAAAGAAATGGAGTAGCCATCATAGTCAATAAGAGTCCAAAATGCAGTACTTGGATGCAATCTCAAAATAACAGAATGATCTCTGTTTGTTTCCAAGGCAAACCATTCAATACCACAGTAATCCAAGTCTATGCCCCAACCAGTAATGCTGAAGAAGCTGAACGGTTCTATGAAGACCTACAAGACCCCCTAGAACTAACACCCCAAAAAGATGTCCTTTTCATTACAGGGGACTGAAATGCAAAAGTAGGAAGTCAAGAAACACTTGAGTAACAGGCAAAGTTGGCCTTGGAGGACAGAATGAAGCAGGGCAAAGGTAATAAAGAAAGCCGAGTGGTGAAAAATTTACACTTTTGAACTGTGGTGTTGGAGAAGACTCTTGAGAGTCCCTTGGACTGCAAGGAGATCCAACCACTCAATCCTAAAGGAGATCAGTCCTGAATATTCATTGGAAGGATTGATGTTGAAGCTGAAACTCCAATACTTTGGCCACCGGAAGTGAAGAGCTGACATTTGAAAAGGCCCTGATGCTGGGAAAGATTGAAGGCGGGAGGAGAAGGGGACAAGAGAGGATGAGATGGTTGGATGGCCTCACTGACTCAACAGACATGAGTCTGAGTAAACTCCAGGAGTTGATGATGGACAGGGAAGCCTGGTGTGCTGCAGTCCAAGGGGTCACAAAGAGTCCAACATGACTGGGCGGCTGAACTGAACTGAAACTTAGAGAACTTGGATAGCATGCTTTACGCCTAGGGCTGGGGTTGACTCTCCTTATCCCTAGAGCCTGTAGATTAGGAGGTGGTCCCAGCAAAGTATGCTTGGGGCATTTATTATCCCAAGAAAAGGGAGTGCAACCTGGAGGGGGAAACAATACAATAGATGCTGCTGTATTGGGGGAAAGACTCAGAAGCAAAGCACTTGGGAACTGAAAGCTCCTGGGAACACACGCCTCTGCCCTTCCAGAGAAAGAGGAGCCTGTGTAACAGTCTTTGAGAAGCAGCCCTTCTGATTCTGCTTGTATGCCTCTAATGACAGGGAGCTCACCACCACTGTCCAGGCCAACTCACTCTGCCTCTGGGATAGCTGTAGTCATAATAGGATGAATTCTCCTCTACACTGAATGTTCAGTCAGACCCGCCCATCTATCTAACAGTACCCACATCGGACCCATCTGGGGGCCATCAGATGTGTGACCCCTGGAATCAGAGCCTTCCTGAGGTCTTGAATCAACAGCCCCTGGATTTTGTTGTGTGGGGCTCTCAGCTCCCCATCCTTGCCATTAGTAGGCTTGCTCCCATAGGCTCCCATTAGTCAGTATAAAGTCAAGAATTGACCATGAGGCTGGGGTCTGAGGCAAGCGCACAGATTCTGACTTTCTGAGAAGTCTTCAGTGAGCAACTCAGGCCTCCTCTTTAAAGAGCTGCCCAGCTGCACAGAGAGTTGGTTCCAGCCCAGGCCCCCGAGTCATTCCTTGTGGATCACGTGAATTGCTCTTTTAACCAATTTCAGGGCCCTGAAAGCCCAAGTCACAAGCCCAACCATGTGTTACTTAAAAGGAGATTTATTGCACTTAATAGACGGGATCCTTTCCAGGAGGAGAGCTCCAGGTGTGTGCAACGTGCCCGCCGTGTGGCTGGCTGTGTGGTCCTCCCCACAAGCCCCCTTTCCTGCCACTGCTGCCCTGCTGCTCAGAGCCCTTGTCAACATCCAGCGCCTCCCAGGCCCAGCAGATCCTAGTCCACACAGCACACGGGTGGATCACTGTGGCTTGGTGACCCTACAGCATCTTGTTGACTCTGATTTTCCTCCTGCGGCCCTAGGGGGCTGCCACTCAAGATAGCCACCAATGCCCTCTTGTTGGCCAGCCTTCAGTGTATGCTACCACCACCCCTCCAACTGCCAAAAAAAAAGCAAGCAAGGGGTCTGGGAAATATCCATCTGGTGGTTCAGTCAGAGTCAGAGCTGGGTGGCTCATTTTAATTCTCTGCCGTCCCTGTGGGTTAGGGTGATTCTTGCTGCTATAACAAATAAACCCTCAACCATATAGTGGCTCAGATGCAACAGAAGCTATATATGTATATGCATATATATATAATATGTATATATATATAATATATTATAATTTTAAAATGTATTTTTAACCAGCAGATGATTGCTAAAGCTGAAGATCCAATACTTTGGTCACCTGATGTGAAGAGCCGACTCATGGGAAAAGACTCTGATGCTGGGAAAGAGTGAAGGAAAAGAGTGAAGGCTAAAGGAGAAGGGGCGGCAGGGGATGAGATGGTCAGACAGCATCACCACCTCAATGGACGTGAATTTGAGCAGACTCCGGAAGAGTGAAGGACGGAAGAGCCTGGTGTGCTGCAGTCCATGGGATTGCAAAAAGCCAGCAGGACTTAGCAACTGAACAGCAAAATGCTTTACATTGTTTTACAATGCTTCACAATGTTGTGCTGGCTTCTGTCATACAACAACACGAATAGGCCATAAGTGTGCATGTATCCCCTCCCTCTTGAGCTTCCCTCCCAACGCCCATTCCACCCCTCCAGGTCATCGCAGAGCACCGGGCTGAGCTCCCTGTGTTATACAGCAGCTTCCCACTAGCTGTCTATTTTACACCTTATGTAATACGTATATGTCAATGTTACTGTCTCTATTTGTCCCACCCTCTCCCTCCCCCTCTATGTCCAGAAGCCCGTTCTCCATGTCTATGTCTTTATTCCTGTTCTGCAAATAGGTTTATCAGTACCATTTTTCTAGATTCTGTATATATACGTTAATATAGGATATTTGTTTCTCTTTTCCTGACTTTAACTCCCTCTGTATAACAGGCCCTAGATGCAAGCCATGCATTTCCTCCCTCTGCCATAGGCCTGGAGTGCGATCAGGTCAGCAGGAGGCTGTCCTTCATGTTGTCTCTGGACCCACCCGAGGCTGCTGGAAGCTCGGCCACCTTCAACTAAGGGCTTCAGGCAGACAATCCAAGGGCCGTCTCCATTCAGCCAGCTGGAGAGGGGCTCCAGCAAAGAGAAGGCTCACCAGGAGTTGCAGGGGTGGGGGGTGGTCCCGGAAGGGACACATGTCCCTGGTGATCACCCACTGGCCAGGGCAGACTTCATTATGTGACTGCCAGACCCTGGAAAAGACAGTCTAGCTGCCAAGAGAAGGACATAGATGTTGGTGATCAGAGAGGACTTGGACTACTCCAAGAGCTCAGCAGTCAAGAATCTGCCTGCAATGCAAGAGCCTCAGGAGACGCATTTTCGACCCCTGGGTCAGGAAGATCCCCTGGAGCAGGGCACTTCAACCCACTCCAGCATTCTTGCCTGGAGAATCCCATGGACAGAGGAGCCTGATGTGCTACAGTCCATAGGCTCACAGAGTCGGGCACAACTGAAGCAACTTAGCATGCATGCATGCAGGGTGGGAAGGATGCAGCTGCCGGGCGGCCAGGCAGTCAGCCAGTCCTCGTGGCCAGTCCTACAAGACTCCCCTCCAGCTCTTCTTCAAGCCCAGGTCCCAGCACCCTTGGCTGGTTACGTGACCCATTCTCAGGGCAGAGGCAGGCACATAAACCTGCACATAAATCCCCCTCGAGGGGATTCTCCCGTCTCTCCACTCCCCTCTTTTCTTCTCAAACACACATCAGACATGATTTAAAGATATCCTGATAGAGTCATCTGCACACATTCTGCAACTTCAGCTAAATCGCTGGGGATGGCTGAAGGCTTGTCAGGCAAGAGGAACTGTGATTTGTAACTTGGAGACGCACAGAAACTCAGGGACGGGTTGCCGATAACGTGGCGTGATCGACGTGCAGCCTTTCCTAACTTGCGAGAACAGCCCTCCTTTGCTGTCTTGTCAGCTCACTTTACATTAACGTTCGCTCCCTTTCAAAGCACCAACCCTGACTCAAGTATCTTTTACAGACTCTCAGCCGGCTCAGGGGTTCTAATTATTGTCTTGATGCCCAAGTTCAAGTTCTACTTGTTTTTTTTTTTTTTTCGCTTGACAACTTCCACAAGAAGGATCCTTCTAACCGCTTACCCCCAGGGTGGTCCAATAGGCGCTCCCCACCCCCAATCAGAACCTTGTTGCTCTCTAGTCACAGGTGCTCCTGATTCAGCTTTCTTTCCTGAATCTGTCTCCAGAATGTCCCTCCTTCGGGGGATTCCAGTCTTCTAAGAGTAACAGTCAGGAGTGGTTGCATTTGCGCTTGTGACTGTGTTGATATCACTTCCATGCTTCTTGATAACAGGCAAGGCGTCTCCATTGGCCATTGGACCGTCTCAGCTGAGAAAGGATTTTTTTGTTTTTTACAGTCATGGGTTGATGCTGATGTATTGGTGACATACCATGACATGCCATGTCGTTAAACCTCTTCTTTCATTACTTCCACATAAACCTCTTGATTTATGTCCTTGTTTCCTTTTCAAAGCTCTCAGCATTCCCTCTCGCAGACAGACAAGTTTCTAAATGCCAGGCTGTACCTGGTCAAATGAAACTGTATGTTGAATTATCATAACACCCACAGCTTTCAAAACATTGACACTCAAATGCCAACCTGTGGCTATTTACTCTCCTAATAGCGCTTTATGACATTCTACACGCCACGCATCTGTTAATATTTATCTGAGCCGGGAGGCTGGCATTCCTGATTGACTTTTCCCACTTTACTAGATTTATTAATAGCAGTTTCTATAGCCAGCCCATTCAGGAAACTGGTAACAGGGTAATTTCACCTGAGGTTCCATGTGTCCTTTTAATATGCTTGGATCCTTTCCAAGCATTCCTTTAAGAAAGACCACTCCACCGTGAATAAGATGTGGACTCTACCAGAATTCTTTCCTGTTTGGACTGGCCTTTAGAATAATCCTATTCACACAGTATATGACACAACCAGGTCATTTTTACCCAGGGCAGATGGCCCTGAATTATTTCAGGACGGCATGTGTGTGTGTGGTGGGGATGCATGAGGAATGGGGGTGTTTTAGGAGTAGAAGGTAGTGATGAGAAACAGCAGGGTTGATGTGACCCTGGGAAGACCATTCTGGGCCCCAGGAGAGAAGCATCCCAGACTCGTGATAGAGAACACACAGACACACACACAGAAGCACACACAGAAGCAGACACACAGACAGACAGAGACAGACACACAGAGACACAGACACACACACATGCAGACTCACACAGAGACCCACACAGACACACACAGAGACACACACACATGGAGATTCACACAGAGACCCACACAGACCCACGCAGAGATACACAGAGATACACACAGACACATGCAGACACACACACAGAGACACAGAGATACACAGAAACACACAGACACACACAGAGACAGACACACAGAGACACAGACACACACACACACAGAGATACACAGAGACACACAGAGACAGACACACACAGAGACAGACACACAAACACACACACATGCAGACTCACACAGAGACCCACACAGACACACACAGAGATACACAGAAATACACACAGACACACACAGAGACACACACACATGCAGACTCACACAGAGACACACACACACAGAGATACCCAGAGACACACACACAGACACAGACACATGCAGACTCACACACAGAGACACAGAGATACACAGAAACACACAGACACACACAGAGACAGACACACACACACACAGAGATACACAGAGACACACAGAGACAGACACACACAGAGACAGACACACAGACACACACACATGCAGACTCACACAGAGACCCACACAGAGACACACACAGACACACACACATGGAGATTCACACAGAGACCCACACAGACCCACGCAGAGATACACAGAGATACACACAGACACATGCAGACACACACACAGAGACACAGAGATACACAGAAACACACAGACACACACAGAGACAGACACACAGAGACACAGACACACACACACACAGAGATACACAGAGACACACAGAGACAGACACACACAGAGACAGACACACAAACACACACACATGCAGACTCACACAGAGACCCACACAGACACACACAGAGATACACAGAAATACACACAGACACACACAGAGACACACACACATGCAGACTCACACAGAGACACACACACACAGAGATACCCAGAGACACACACACAGACACAGACACATGCAGACTCACACACAGACACACACAGAGATACACAGAAACATACAGACACACACAGAGACAGAGACACAGACACACACACACAGACCCACACAGAGACACGTACAGAGATACAGAGACTGTCTCTTATACACATCTCAATGTGTATAAGAGACAGGTGTACACACACAGAGACAGACACACAGACACACACACATGCAGACTCACACAGAGACCCACACAGAGACACACACAGAGATACACAGAAATACAGACAGACACACACAGAGACACACACACATGCAGACTCACACAGAGACACACACACACAGAGATACACAGAGACACACACACAGACACAGACACATGCAGACTCACACACAGACACACACAGAGATACACAGAAACATACAGACACACACAGAGACAGAGACACAGACACACACACACAGACCCACACAGAGACACGTACAGAGATACAGAGACACACACACACATGCAGACACACATACACACACAGAAACACACACAGACACAGACACATGTAGACACACACAGAGAGACACACACAGACACACAGAGATACACAGAAACACACAGACACACACAGAGATACACAGAGACATACAGAGAGAGACACACAGAGACACACATAGAGACATAGAGATACACAGAGACGGAAACACAGACACACACAGAGGCAGAGACACACAGACACACACAGACATGCAGACACACACACATGCAGACACACACACACAGAAACACAGAGACACACACAGAGGCACACATAGAGACATACAGACACACAGAGACACAGAGAAACAGAGACACACACACAGAGAAACTCACAGAGACACACACAGACACACACACAGGCACAGACACACAGAGACACACACACATGCAGACACACACACACAGAAACACAGAGACACACAGAAACACACACAGACACACAGAGACAGAGACACACACAGACCCACACACAGACACACACAGAGACACACAGACACACACACACAGACACACAGACAGACACACAGAGACAGAGGCACACACAGACCCACACACAGACACACACAGAGACACACAGACACACACACACAGACAGACAGACACATAGAGATGGAGACACACACAGACCCACACACAGACACACACAGAGACACACAGACACACACACACAGACACACAGACAGACACACAGAGACAGAGGCACACACAGACCCACACACAGACACACACAGAGACACACAGACACACACACACAGACAGACAGACACATAGAGATGGAGACACACACAGACCCACACACAGACACACACAGAGACACACAGACACACACACACAGACACACAGACAGACACACAGAGACAGAGGCACACACAGACCCACACACAGACACACACAGAGACACACAGACACACACACACAGACAGACAGACACATAGAGATGGAGACACACACAGACCCACACACAGACACACACAGAGACACACAGACACACACACACAGACACACAGACAGACACACAGAGACAGAGGCACACACAGACCCACACACAGACACACACAGAGACACACAGACACACACACACAGACAGACAGACACATAGAGATGGAGACACACACAGACCCACACACAGACACACACAGAGACACACAGACACACACACACAGACACACAGACAGACACACAGAGACAGAGGCACACACAGACCCACACACAGACACACACAGAGACACACAGACACACACACACAGACAGACAGACACACAGAGACGGAGACACACACAGACCCACACACAGACACACACAGAGACACACAGGCACACACACACAGACACACAGACAGACAGACACACAGAGACGGAGGCACACACAGACCCACACACAGACACACACAGAGACACACAGACACACGCACACAGACACACCCACGCTGAGTTTCTATGGCCACTGCCTGTGCAGTTTCACTCCTTCCACCTGGAACAGTACCTTCCACCAGGTCTGCCCAACCTCTGAGTTATCTTGTTTCTGCCTGTGATGTTCTGTCATGCTGCCCCACCCTCAGCCTGCTGTGCCTGACACCGTATCTACACCTCTCATACTATTTGCCACACACTCGGCTGTAGTATGTATGTGTGTATGTATGTATATTTGCATGTGGGTCTGTCTGTGTGCCTATCTTCCCTTTTGACCACGGGCTGTTAGGGTTAAGAAGCATTTCTTCCTCGTCTGAATATCTTATAGTGTCTGGCATGGGGGTCAATACTCATTGATTTGTGAATGAATGACTAATTTCGGTATCCAACTTATCATCAAATCTCAGCAAGCATTAAACTCGTAGGGAATGCTATCCAGTCCAAAGTCTATCCTTTGTCAATATCCAGGAAGATATTGAAGGCATACGCTCATGACGACCATGGATATTTCATAGAAACATTTCCAGAACCTACCATGCCCCCACATCCATCATTCATGGTGGCATCATCTTCAGTTCAGTTCAGTTTAGTTCAGTCGCTCAGTCGTGTCCGACTCTTTGTGACCCCATGAATCGCAGCATGCCAGGCCTCCCTGTCCATCACCAACTCCCAGAGTTCACTCAAACTCATGTCCATCAAGTTGGTGATGCCATCCAGCCATCTCATCCTCGGTCGTCCCCTTCTCCTCCCGCCCCCAATCCCTCCCAGCATCAGAGTCTGTTTCAATGAGTCAACTCTTTGCATGAGGTGGCCAAAGTACTGGAATTTCAGCTTCAGCATCATTCCTTCCAAAGAAGTCCCAGGACTGGTCTCCTTCAGAATGGACTGGGTGGATCTCCTTGCAGTCCAAGGGATTCTCATGAGTCTTCTCCAACACCACAGTTCAAAAGCATCAGTTCTTCGGCGCTCAGCCTTCTTCACAGTCCAACGCTCACATCCATACATCACCTTCTTATCCCACTGTTAACGCGTTTTGCTTTATTTGGTCAGGCCCCTCTTTGACTTTATCACAGGCAACATCACTGCAGATGTGTTTTTGTTTCTTTGGGGCTAATACCACGGACTCTGTTATCAGAGAAAAGATTGCCAGGTTGGAGAATATAAACAGCTCTCACTCTGATTGCCTGATTGCTTATGTAAATTGGTCCAGTCTTTCTCGAAAGTGATGCTGAAAGATGTGTTTTCACTAGCTTCCCATCTTGGGTTTCATCACATTTATTTTTATGTGTGTGACTTTAATAGTCATGTAATGGGACCTGAAAGGTGCTTGGTTCTAAATTTTATTTCCTAGCTGACGGGATGGTGCCTGTTTCCACGTGGTGATTTACTGTCTCCACTTCTTGGTGCCGCTCTGTTCCTCTCCTTTGACCACTTATCAGGGGGAGTCACGTTGTGGCCCGTCCATTATTTGTTTGGGGCAGTAAGCAGGCTTGGGAAGGGGATATGACAAACATAATGGATGCCACTGTTGTCCTTTTGATATTTATTTTTATTACATGGTGGTGCAAAAATTTCCATTCTTATGTGTCTAAACCCATCCATCAGAGCCCCGATGTTATCTGTTGCTCCAGGAGCTGGGAATTTATCTCCTCATCGGCCACGGGGATGCTTGTCCCTTGTTTCCAGGTTTGTCACAGATTAACGGTATGATATGTCTGAACCTGACAGGCCTGCTGTATGAATTTAAATGAAGTCTCCCATGCCCCTTAGCCAACTGTCCCGGTGATGTTTATTAAATAACAATCTCTTTCCTTGGTGCCCTTCTTTGTCAGCCTATCGTTAGCTTTACTGGGGTTCAAGTTCATCTCAGGGATCTCTCTTCTGATGACCTTTGCTGCTTTTAACTTAGCTTAGAATGGTTCCACTGACGGGCATCGCATATCGTAATTACTCCAGAGGGATGGTCTGTTGTGACCATCGAAAGATGAATCCTTTGATGGGTCTTCACTTGGAAGAATGAACGTCCCACACTCCAAGCTGTCAATTTCTATTAGAGGACTTAGGGGGATTTACATCGTTACTGCATTAATTCTATATATTGACTTTGGGACATAGCATATGTACTTAGGGATTACAATTAGACCCAAGCTGGAAAGTTCCCCAAAGGACTCAGAGCTTTAGACAAAAGGAAGACTCACTTTTCTTTCCAATGGACCTAGCCTGGGTACAGTCCCCAAGAGTCATGTAGTCCTGAGACTGATGGTTTTGAGTAATGTCATTTTTCTGCAGCCTCCCACTCCCTCACCCCCAGAGGATGCTCTGGATATGACAGAGAGAGGACCAAGAAGGAATCCTGACAGGACCTTATGAGTCCTGTGGTAAGGGTGTAGTGGGCAGGTAGTGGGTAGGAGTGGAGACGGCAATAGAGGATTCATAGCACCTTTAATCTGGCTGGAGTCCACAGAATGTGTCTCCTACCAATTTAGTGCCGACAGTTTCCTTTTCTCATTTGCCTTTGGGTTACATTCTTCTGGTAAAGCTGCCAAATTGACTCAGTCTACCTGTCCACCTCCTCCTCCATCACACCTGGGCTGCTGGGTACTCCTGAGGAAGACCGATGCTACCGTCTCCAAGACCAGGGATGCCGGTGGTCCCCCTCTGCCCCCAGGGTCTTCACTCTCCCAGCCTATGTCCCCAGGAGCAGCATCCTTGCTCCTATTTGGATCTGTTCCTCCTGGAGTCCATCCCTTTTTGCCCTGTCAGGGACCTCACTTACCAGATGATACTCTCTGTCCTGTATCCCCAAACTCATCTTCACTATTAACTCCTTTTCATCCACACTTAAATAGGCTTGACCATTTCTGCTATTGAAAAATTCTTCCTTTCTTTAAGGTATTTTGGGATTCGGATGTTCTTCAAATATTCAACATTAAAATAGTGACGACGGATACACGCTCTGGCAAGGCGTCGTGCTAAGGCACTTCAGTCATGTCTGACTCTGGAACTCTATGGACTGCAGCCTGCCAGGCTCCTCTGTCCAGGGGGTTCTCCAGGCAAGAATACTGGAGTGGGTTGCCATTGTCTTCTCCCGGGGATTTTCCCGACCCAGGGGTCGAACCTGCATCTCTGAGGTCTCCCCGTTATCACCCCCTCTGGGAAGGCACTCCTCAGCAAAGCCTGAAACTCTGGCCACGGCCTTCCTCCAGCCCCCACATCACCAGCAAATCAAGAGCTGGCCTATCCTTGCTGTCACATCCCTTCCCTTACAACCAACTTCTCCACTCACTAGCTTAGGGATTTTGCCCCCAGAACTCTACAGGGGCCGTTTTTCCCAGTGTAACAGTAGACTGCCTCGCCTCTCACTCCCACGGGCGCTGCTGCATTCTCCTCTTCTAGGTGAGCAGCGTATGGCGATGCCGTGCAACATCTCCTTCTTGGACCACACCCCCCGCCCCCCGCCCCCGGCTTGGAAATAGCCTTCCCTCCTGGCTTCCCTCCCACTTCTCTGGCCAACCGCTCAGTTTCATCTTTTGGTTCCTCTTCTTCAGTGTTCCTCTGGGGGCTATTTATGCCCTTAGTAACCACATCCATCCCTGTGGGTTTCATGGCCTTCTGTTCATGTGTAGATGAATTTCCAGTGACATCACTAGGTTCAAGACACCTCTCTCCTGAGCTTTACTTCCTTCCTGTGAGCTCTGGAACCCAAATGACTTCATGGGAAATCACCTCTGCCTCCCAGCGGCTGTGTGACTTTGAACAAGTTGCTTGACATCTCTGTGCCTCACTTGCCTTCCTCCTGAGGTTGTCATGGGGGCTACATTGAGTTGTTGTCATTGTTATTATGAACAGTCAACTGCCTGTTGGACATCGTCTTCTTCAGGTGACCCAAAGACATATCGAACGTGACCTGCCCAGATCTGACTCACCATCTTCTCCACGTGTCCTCTGAAACCTTCACTTCCCCAGGGGCTCTTTTCCTTTTGATGGATGATACCACTGAAGTCCCCAGACATCCTGGACTGCCCTGCTGTCTTCACCCCTGTGGCCAGTCAATCATGGAGCCCATGTATCTGTCTCCTAAACATTTCTCTTCTCCCCTTCCTACCCACAGGCCCTGCCCCCACGCTTGCTCTAGTTACCACCATCTCTCACTTAGGTTTGCCTAAGTGAGCATGAGATCTCCAGTGGGGTCCCTTTGCTCTTGAAGACCAACTTTCTTAGCATGGCTCACAGGTTCCTATATGGTCCAGTGGTTCTCATTTCTCTTTCCAGAACCCCCTCTCCTCCTCCTAACATTCAGCCACTATCAGTGTGACTACTTTTTTACACTCGCTACATCCTCTTACATTTTCACCCACTGTTTCCTCTTCCAGGAACAGTCTTTCCCTGTTTCTTATGGGGCATCGCTGACTCCGCATTTCTAGAGCCTCATAGTAAATCCCATCTTCCCCAGGCAGCTTCCCAGACCTCCCAGTGTGGCTAGAGATGCCTGGTCCTATATGCTTCCACAGCACCCTCTACTCCACCCCTCCATGGACTGCCCCCCACCCCGGCCCCTTCAACACAACCCTATTTAGAAGCCCATGTTCCCCACTAGAAGAATGATTACACTTTTGTTCACTCTCATTTGTCTGGTGCTTGGCACATAGTAAGTGCTCCATAAATATTTGCTGAGTAAATATTTCACATCCTCGTGACAATATGCATGCTCTATCCATCCCCTTTAATACATTGCTCCATTCAGCACCAGGAACTGGATATGGAGTATATTTCTCTCTTTGAAATTATTCCCAGTCCGTGCCATTAGGAAGCTCAGAGTGCAGAGATGGAGATATACAAAGCAGCAGGGAATGACCAGGGGGATGACCCAAGGTGATCTGTCTGTATAGAAATCAATGGCGTTGGATAGAGGTGGTGAGGGTGGGGGTGGGAGTGGTAATATTTCCTGAAGAAATTGACTCTTGGGCTGAGTTCTTAAACATAAGGAAGAAGCAGACTGGGGGATGAAGGAGGTGAACGGTGCTCATAATCTTCTATGGGCCAAATAGCAGCTAGGCAGACACAACCCCTAAGTCTATTTCCACTAACAAAGTTTGCACTTCCCATCAGCTCTGTTTCGCTGCAAGACTGTGATGTGCCTCTGGGTAGAGCATGGCACGCCTTCTGGAAACCCCTGCTATGTCTTCACTCATCTAAAGAAACCCGGCTGATCCTGCAGGGCAAGCTCTGCATAACTGATGCTACCGAGGTCCAGGGCATGCCTGCTTTCAGTCCAAGCTTGCACGCAGCTAATTAGAAGCCCAGCCAGGAGTCAACACCAAGGAGCCCTTCTCACCTGCTGCTTGCAAAATGTTAAACGTGTGTGTACCAAGGAGTGACATTAAGGATGGCTGTTTGATGGGGATGGGGTATACAGTAGTGATACCCAAATCTTGGACTTGACTGGTTAGCCTTCCTGAATAGATTCTTCATGGAATGCACCACTTCTCAGGAAACAAAGATATTTATTCAATAAGAAACGACAGAAACATTTCGTCTTCCATATCCTAAGACTGCACTTCAATGAAATCAGGAATAAATCTCACAAACCAGAAGGGGTTAGCCAGTCACATAGAAGTTGGTACTCCTAAATAAAACCTCAGAAAGGGAAGCAATTCAAAACAGAGTATTTAAAGAACAAAGATATAAACACAGCATATCATATAAATTTACGGGATGCTGCCATGCTGGTACTTAGAGGAAAAAAATATTGTGTGTGATGGTCTCTAACAGTGAGAAAGAAGAAAAACTGGGAATTAAGTCTCTACCTAAATAACCCAGAAAGGGTACAAATTACCAAGTGAAAGGCAAGTGGAAAGAGTAATAAACCCAAAAACAGAAATGAATAAGACAGAGACATAAAATTGAATTTAAAACACAAGCTAAGCCAGCTTCTCCTAAATCCAGCAATGCATCAGAATTACCTGAGACGCTTGTCTGAACCGCGGATGCCGGGCTTGAGTCCGGACTTGCTGAATCCAACTTACCAGGGACAGGACCTTGGAATCTGTATTTTTGATAAGTGCCCCTCATGATGGCTGTGCACTCAGAACTGCTATGCTTTCTATCCTCTGATGTCGAGAGCTGTTCATCAATGCTGATTCTTTCCAATGGCTTAAGGGGTTCTGGGTCAAGATGACTTTTGTAACCTGGACCTTCTCCTTCCTCCACATGGTGGGAGCAACTCAGTCACAATGGGATACCAGCTTCTGGACACAGTTGATTGGTCCAGGAGTGGACCCTCGGCCCTGGCTGGGCCAAGGTATCCTTTTCCTGAGACTTTTAGATTTGGATCCAAGAGAGCTGTGCAGTCTCCCTCGTGGTCTGGATCATTATGTACAGAGCCATTAGCTTGCTAACATCTGGTTTTCCACCCTATGGAGTGACAAGAGGAGGAAGCTGGTCTATAGAGAGAGAAGGTTCAAGGCAACCTAGAGAGAAAAAGAGATATGCTAGAGTGAAGGTGAAATCCAAGCATCACTCAAGTCCTGCTTCCTTTTGTCCCTAAGATTCAGCTGGTTTCCAAGAGATGCTCCTGTGCACATAAATAATTTTCTCTTCATGTGTCAGTATGATGTATCTAATCCATCAGAGGAGGCATAGCTAATTCACAAGGTCACATAGTTCCTTTCTCTTCAGACACAGGTTCCCAGTATCACCCCCCACACCCATTCTTCTAGAAGAGTATTAGGTTATGGCAGTCATGCCATGAGTGTCTTGGTGACAATGAGGCTTTCCAAGTCCAGATATGATAAGGCTCTCGTAGGTCAGACAACTTTCTTCTCTGTGACATACCTTCCTGAATCTCAAGGTCAAATCTCATCGTGCAAATAGCCACAGAGAAGTTCTCAAGATACAGCAGCATGACTGAGGTGGCCCATTCTTTGGAAAAGTATAGAAGTCATAAACCATAATGACTCATAATATTATTAAAGGTTAATAAGACACACAATAGTAGGTGATGTCAAACTAATCATCACCAAATGTTCGAGAAATACATGCTGAATATCTCCTTTAAAGTGAGGATGGTGTTAGGTCTGAATATTCTGAAATGGAGCTTTCCTGGTGGTAGTTAGTGGTAAAGAAGGTGAAGGAAGGGAAGGTGAAGTCGCTCAGTCGTGTCCGACTCTTGTGACCCCGTGAACCTCTCCAGGCTTCTCTGTCCATGGGATTCTCCAGGCAAGAATACTGGAGTGGGTTACCATTTCCTTCTCCAGGGGATCTTCCCGACCCAGGGATCGAACCCAGGTCTCCCGCATTGGAGGCAGACGCTTTAACCGCTGAGACACCAGGGTGTCATGAGTTCGATCCCTGGGCTGTGAAGATCCCTTGGAGGAGGGCACAGCAGCCCACTCCAGGATTTTTGCCTGGAGAATCCCAATGGACAGAGGAGTCTGGGGGGCTACAGTCCATAGGGTCGCAAAGAGTCAGACATGACTGAAGCGACAGCACGCACACGCATTCTGAAAAGAGTAGCAATAGCCACTGTCGCATGGGGTCTGAGTGGTGGGGGGCATGTACACGTGAAGACACAGGAGGGGCAAGATAACAATGGACCACGCCTTAAGGAGAGAAGCAGTGGGCATTCATCTCTAAGTGGGGATACCTGAAGAGAAGCCATTTGCCCCAAGTCTTCATAAGTGAGTCCATAGACAGATCAGGGGCTGGGAAGAGCCTGGGTTCGAGGCCAAGCATGGACAGCCCTCTGGGTCCTGGGAGACTGGAGGTACTGTGAGGGAGCAATGGAGACAGGCTGGAAGAGCAGGGGCCACACTCGGAGCATCTCGTGTGCTCTGCTCTGGAGCTTGGACTTGAACCTGGTGGGGAGAAAGAGCTAGGAAGGGTTTTAAGTAGGGTATGGTCTTGGCGGATGTGCCATCATTCATGTAGTTTATCAATTATTTCTGGCTCCCTGGTGGCACTGCATTTCCTGGCCTCTCTGTGGTTGGATGGGATCATATGAATGGCTCCGGCCATCAAGACATAAGTGGAAGTGACATATGTCATTTCTGGGTCAAGTATCTAATTGCTGGTGTAAGAGCCCGTCAAGTTCTCTTTCCCTCCACCATGATAACTGTCAGTGTTCCAGACGGTAGCCTCTCCACCTGCCTCGGGATGGAGCAGAACCCTTGGAAACCCCACGCTGGACACGTAATGTGAAAAAGCAACAGACCACTGCTAATTATAAGCCAATGAGACTGGGGATCTCTGAGCACCATGGAATATCTTAGCCTGTCCTGATGAATAGAGCGGACTAGTCATCCATCCCCCAAGTGGGGGGTATGGTAGGATGCTGGCAGAGGTCTGGGTGCTGGGCCTGCTATCCATGCCAACGAGGGACATGGAGGCCTAGGGCCCCTCAGACCAGCAGCCCATAAACAGGCCATTGCCCACGGAAGCAGTACTGTTGACTGCCCTTCTCACCCCAACCCCTCAGTTAATCCCTGGAGAAGTGTGAAATTCTGGATATGACCATCAAAAGTAAAAAGTGAAAGCCCAGAGAAATGACACTCGTGAAAACTAACACAAGAACTATGAAAATGTAAGTCTTTTCTCAGCTAAAAAATAAATGGCACACACAAATTTCGAAAAACGTGATTGAAGAAAAAGGATGGCAGAAAACAAAATATAATGGCAAGATGGCAAAATATAGCAGAAAGAATATGGACTGCAGAGTTGCAGACCTGAGGCCAGACTCTGCTTTGGATAGTTACAATATAACCTCTCAACACCCATTCTTCCATTTGTTATTCATTCAGTCAATAAGAAGTGCCTACCTTGTGCCAAGTACGATGCTAAGGGTGTGGCCCCGTGCCTTTAAGCCCTTCAAACACTGGACTCTGCCTACATGGAAGTTACTGTCTACTGGGGTACCCAGTCAAGAATGTGGTTTCCTCACCTGTTTAGCTGGAAACCACCCACCTGCCACGTGCTGCAAGCAGCTCGATTATTGAATAAGCCACCTTGCTGTGTGCACAGCAGGCCAGAGGTGTTAAACGGAAGATGACAAAGATTACAAAAATCCCAGAGACCAGTAATAGACCACAGGAGATTGCAGGGGAAGAAAAAAAATCTCTGTTCAATAATCACGGGAGAGTCATGCATTATTTAAAGTCTGCAAAGAGGCAATTTGTAACGTGCAAAGTTTCAATAGAAACCAAAAGGGAATTATTGCTCCATATTCTTAAGTGCAAACACTTTTTCCTGAGCCCTTGCCTGGGTGTTTAAATGTTCTGTTATAGATTAGGTAGTCCTAACACATGGCAATGGCAACCTCACTCCAGTACTCTTGCCTGGAAAATCCCATGGGCAGAGGAGCCTGGTAGGCTGCAGTCCATGGGATCGCGAAGAGTCGGACACGACTGAGGGACTTCACTTTCACTTTTCACTTTCGTGCATTGGAGAAGGAAATGGCAACCCACTCCAGTGTTCTTGCCTGGAGAATCCCACGGATGGGGGAGTCTGATGGGCTGCCGTCTATGGGGTCACACAGAGTCGGACACGACTGGAGCGACTTAGCAGCAGCAGCAGCAGCAGCAACACATGGCAGACACACGAGTGTTAGGAACCAGGAGTTTGAGGTGGTCACGTACCTCACTGAGCATTGGCTCTCTGGCCTTGTGGCCTGGCACACCTGGGCTACCTGGTAATGCCCAGAGCTCACTGCCTCCTCACTCTCCCACCTTTGGTTTCAGTCACTCAGTTCAGTCACTCAGTCATGTCTGACTCTTTGCGACCCCATGGACTGCAGCACGCCAGGCTTCCCTGTCTATCACCAACTCCTGGAGCTTGCTCAGACTCAGGTCCGTTGAGTCGGTGATGCCATCCAACCATTTCATCCTCTGTCGTCCCCTTCTCCTCCTGCCTTCAATCTTTCCCAGCATCAGGGTCTTTACCAATGAGTCAGTTCTTCGTATCAGCTGGCCACAGTATTGCAGTTTCAGTTTCAGCACCAGTGCTTCCAATGAATATTCAGGACTGATTTTCTTTAGGATGGACTGGTTGGTTCTCCTTGCAGTCCAAGGGACTCTCAAGACTTTGGGTTTGGTAAGACACATCTGGGGAACTCAATGTGCTCAGTCACTCAGTCTTGTCCATCTGTGCGATCCCGTGGATTGTAGCCCACCAGGCTCCTCTGTCCATGGGATTCTCTAGGCAAGAGTACAGAGTGTGTTGCCATTTCCTTCTCCAGGGGCTCTTCTTGGACTCAGACCCAGGGATCCCATCTTTTATGTCTCCTGCATTGGCAGGCAGATTCTTTACCATTAGTGCCACCTGGGAAGCCCTGAAGCCCTTACTAAGCAAAACCAAAAACAGCAGTGCTCCACTGGATCACCTAGGATGCACATTTAAATGCTTGTTCCCAGGCCTCCCACATGGAGATTTCGAGAATAGTGTGTGATGGGCAATGGAAGCTGTTACTTTACCAGCTCTGCCAAGGCTTCTGATGAATGGCCAGCACTGGGAACCCCTGCTTTACATGGGGTCTGGATGAAGCAGGGTGGGTTCCTAAGTTGGGTTGCTGACTCATCAGTGGTCATCTTTATTTTCTCCACTTCCCAGAGACTGATTTCATCCCACATTCCCTGCCCTTTTCCTTGCCTCTGACAAGGGAAGAGGGAAAGAAGAAGAGCTCTGATTCACTGAGTGCCCAGTACAATCCAGGGCTGAGGATTTAACCCTCAGCATACAATGATGTCTAGTGATGTTTTGGAATGAAGATATTGAGGATGTGAGAGAATCAAAGTAACTGGCTTTTACGGGCATCCGTGATTGGAATTCAGGATTTTATGACTCCCCAGGGCAGGCTTTTTCTACTAGGAGCTGTGAGTGGCAGAGCAGACTTGCATTTCAGATTGGTTCCTCTGGCTATCTGGGGAAGAAAAGGTCAGGACTTGAAGCAAGGGAATAGTCAATAGGATCTTGTATTAAGGAAGAAGGAGGTGACCTGCTTGCCCCCGTTTAATTCTCATAGTGGTCCTCTTGAAAAGTGACAGTGTTCATAGTTCAGTTGTGTCCGACTGTTTGTGACTCCACGGACTGTAGCCTGCCAGGCTCCCCTTTCCATGGAATTCTCCAGGCAAGAATATTGCAGTGGGTAGCCTTTCCCTTCTTCGGGGCATCTTCCTGACTCAGAGATTGAACCTGGGTCTCCCCCATTGCAGGCAGATTCTTTACCATGTGATCATTACCCAGTGATCCTCTATGATCCTCCTCATCTTATAGGTGAGAAAAGTGATGGCTCTCAAAGTTGAGTGGTCTACTGATGGGCACAAGCTGGGATATGGTGGTCCAGGTAGTCTGGATGCTAAGCCTAAGATCTCAGTCATGATATTGCCTGTTAACCAAAATGGTTACTTCCTTTGGGCTTGGAGAAGAGATAGAAGGGTTTAATGATATTTAAGACACAGAACTGTCGTGACTCAGTGACAGGTGAGATGGGGCCGGTGAGGGAGAGGGAGGAGCCAAGGCTGACAGCTTAGATTCCGGTTGGATAGCCAATGGACCAAGCCTCTTCACCTGTGGATGGGAATACAGGATGAGGGGAAGGTTTGGGGACAAAGGGGGAGATAACGAATTAAGTTTGGGGCATGTTGGTTTTAGTATGCCTGTGGGATTTTGAAGCTGAATTGCATCGATTCAGGAAATAATCAGAATTCATCCATCCATTTAAGAAACATTTATTCAGTGTTTAATTTGACAATGTTATATATCAGATCCTGATCATGCATTGACCAGGTGGCCCAGCATAATTTCCAGACTAAAGCCTGCTTTACCATGTCTATTTCTTTTTAAACAATCTTTTATTAAAAAAAAATATTTATTTGTTTATTCATTTGACTTCTCCAGGTCTTAGTTGTGGCATGTGGGATCTCATTTTCTGACCAGGGACTGAACCCAGGCCCCCTGTATTGGGAACAAGGAGACTTAGCCCCTGGACCGCTAGGGAAGTCCCTCACTGTGTTTATTTCTGATATCTTCTCTGGTATTATCTTGTTCTTCCCTTCAAAATTTCCACTCATATCAGTCGTTTTAATCATATGACAGCATCTGTGGTTAGGGGACATTTCCACCGCTCACAGCCACAGGTACATGAGTGCCATTGTGAGGCAGGCGCCTTTGTGCTAACTCGAGGTCTTCGTGTGACCGGGGAGCCATCAGGGGAGACTTGGAAACTCTTGTCTCTTTGAGCCATCATTTCTTAAGAGTCTTCTCCTGCCTGGCCCAGTGCCAGAGATGAGGAAGGTGAGGTGTCAGGACTTCTGGAGCTCAGCCTGGGGAGGGGAAGGAATCACCCTCTGATAAGGGGAGGAGATGGGTTGCCTTGCAAAGACACTGTGAGGGGAGGTTGAGGTTGATCAAGAGAAACCTGCAAACCCACTGATCTTGTCTCTGATTGTGCCTGAAACTGATGAGTATCACGGTGTGGTGAGGTGAAGCCACACCCACAAGCTGTGTGATGCTGGGCAGGTTGCTTTGTTCCTCTGAGTCTCACTTCCCATCTGTATGTGAATATGACAGCTACATTGCAGGGATAACATGGGGATTCCACAGCAAACTCTGCAAAGTACTTGGCACATAGTAGGTCCTCTCTTCCTGTCAATCATTGAGAGGTTCTTGGCTAGCAACAGCATCCTATTTCAGTTATAGTTATGAATTCACTTGCCCTTCTATAAATTTCTATAGGTATGTATATAGGTGACGTGTTTTGTATGGATATGGTAAATCTATATTAGATTACTTATGTTTTAATCTCCTGCAAAAGAAGAATGCATTCGGCTTACATTGGTGTAATTTGTGTTTTTTTGGGGGGGAGCCCCACAGCTTGTGGGATCTTAGCTTCCTAACCAGGGATCGAACCTGGACCCTTGGCAGTGAAAGTGTGGTGTCTTAACCACTGGATCACCAGGCAATCCCCATGATTTCTTAATATAAATATACAACATGGTTCTATTCCTCAACGTTTTACATTTCTATTGAAAGTAGTAAAACTGCAAAAAAGTTTCTGAGTGTTACCTATATTCCTGGACATTAAGATACCTTACTGAATCTTATCTTTGTCTGTACTCGTAGATAGCTATATTTTCCCGTAGTTACATCATGCTCTGACCCTTGTTTTGTATTTTTTGCATTGAGCATTTTCAAAAGTGCTTGTGTGTGTGTGTATTCTGCTTTACCACTTTTGAATTGGTAAGTTGTGAGAGTTTCATAATATTCCATTGCATGGATAGTCAGTTAGTTAAGAAGGCACTTCTCAATGGTTTATATTTCAGTGTTGGCCTGTGACCACTTCTGAATAAAATAAGAGACGATCTGGGGATGGAATCTTTTCTGGGATAACAGCTGTGTCCTTTGGGCACTTGGAGGGATATTTTTTTTTTCCTAAGTGAGGGTTTAATCTCTAACTTTGAGACTTCTGCTAAAGGATTGGGGTTTGATTTCAGAACTCAGGTCTGCTTCTTCTCTTCTAGACCATGTGGGTAGATGTCCTATTTAAGAAGCAAAAGTAACAATACTGACTTGTTCTTACTTAAACCAGAAGAGAGATGATCAGGGGGAAGGGATAAATTAGGAGATTGAGGTGAACATATACACACTAAAAATATAATAAAATATAAAGAATATATAATCAACAAAGACCTACAGTGGTGCAGGGAACTCTACTCAATATTTTTATAACCTATATGGGGAGAGCATCTGGAAAAGAATGGATATATGTAACTGAACCATTTTGCTGAATATCTGAAACTAACCCAACATTGTAAATCAACTCTACTCCAATATAAAATAAAAAATTAAATTGAAAAGGTAAGAGAAGTGATTTATGACCTTTTATTCAAGGGACAGGCTATTAAGGGGACCATACGTGCACGTGTTAGTTGCTCAGGCATGTCCGACTCTTTGCAACCCCATGGACTGTAGCCTGCCAGGCCATCCCCTTCTCCAGGAAGGGGAACATATAGGTGAGGATGATAGAAATAACAAGTTATCTTTATTGAGTACTAAGTAAGTGTCAGGAGCTGGTCTAAGTTCAGTGCACTCTTACCACAACCTGATGAGTTAGATACACTTCTCATCCCTATTCTGCCAAAAACAGAGTTAAATCAGATAAGTCAACTGACATGGTCAAATTCCCACAATCAGGAAGTGGATTTCCAAGACCTCAGGTCTAGCTGAAAATCCCAGTGGTGCTATTTGTAAACTGGACGTCCTTCAATAAACCAGTTGGCCACTCTGATCCTCAACTTCTCATTGTCAAGCGGGAGCAGCAAGTCCCATTTCAAAGGATACAGGTTAGCATTAAGTAAGATGACCTTCTTTGGGAGGACTTACATAGCAGTTTATCCAGTATCTATCATGAAATATATATTTGATAATGATGCCAACCCCCTTTGCACACCTCCCCCCAATGCTGGAATCTCAGTCCTCTGCCCAGCCTTCACCTCTGGTCCCAGAAAGATAACTCTATTTACAATAGAAACGTTTGTGGTTCTCAATTGTCTTGTTATTTTGGCTTGTGAGCTCATTTTTTTCCTTGGGAATATTGGCAACTCCCTTGGGCAATGATTGCAGTAAGAGGCCAGATCCCTCCTCTCCAGTTTCAATGAATTCAGTGAGCAGGGGGAGGTGAACCTTAGGGTGGGAGACCCAGGCATCAGAGCACATTTCCCCAAGACAATGTTTAGGTTTTAGCCCTTTGCTGGTTGGGAGGGACAGCTTTCGGAGGACACACTCCTTACACTGTAAAGCCCTGGCGGTTCAGACAGGACAGGAGAGGAGGTGACTCTCAATAGTCAGTGGCTCCATCTGCTTGCCTCAGCCTCCTCTAAGCACAGGACTCCTGCAATGCTGTGATTTTACTCCTGAGGATACCTAGACCAGAGGGTTGAGTTTCCATAGGTTTTTCTCAAAGCTAGGACTGGGAAAAAGTAAAACCAGCACTCCTAACATTTCCCCTTCTCTTTTATATTTTTCACTATTGTGCTGGGCTGCCTCCTGTGCAGACTAAGGCCACCTTGACTTTCCACCCTCCTCTTCAGTTCAAAACAGCACCTCACCTTCAGAAATTTCTCCTGGCTTTTTAGTCTTTCCTTTCTAAATTCTTTGGGTTCCTTTGGAGAAGTTCTTGGATAGGAGATGAGCAGCTGTGCTTGTTCTGAATCTTGATTGGAACTAGAACCTAAATGAAACCTCTGTTTTCCTTCCATTTTAGCATTACATACCTATAGCCCATTTCATGAGGTCTTAACCTTCCAAATTCACACACACACACATACACACATACATAGCAGATCACTCTCCAGGCTTTGCCAGGCTCAGGGAGAGGTGTGTTAGGAGAAGCTGGCAGATGCAGTTTTTGTCCACCCTCTGCCATGGACTCATCCTTTGGGCATCACTAGACCTGCCTATGACCTGATCTTTTTGGGCTTTGATGTTCAGATTTCTCTTTGACGCTACGAGATGCCCCAGTATCCTTCTGATACCCTTCCTATTTTCTTTTTTTTTTTTTTAATAATTATTTATTTATTTGGCTGTATCGAGTCTTAGTTGCAGCACATGGACTCTTTCCTTGTGGTGCATGGACTCTCTAGTTGTGGCATGCAGGATCCAGAGTGCACAGGGTCAATAATTGCAGTGTGTGGCCTTAGTTGCTCTGTGGCAATGTGGGATCTTAGTTTCCCGCCCAGGGATCAAATTCATGTTCTCTGCATTGCAAGGCAAATTCTTAACCACTGAGCCACTGGGGAAGGCCCCTATTTTCTTAAGATACTCACTTATGCATTTAACACATATTTATGGAGCTTCCACTATTTGCCAAGTACTGTGCTGAGTGAAGAGTTGAGTTGGCTTTATTTCCATCGCTTACATTTGGCAGTGCCTTAGCTAAGACACCCAGGTATAATTAAGGTTCATTCTACAGGTACAAATGTGGGGGACAAGGGAACATGAGTGAACCTAAGCTAAGAATCATAGCCATCAAGGGTGGACCAGAAAATATACCCTTGTCTGTGCTCTTTCTGCTGCACTTCACTGCCTTGGGGAGTTAATTGTCAAACTTTCTCTGCATTCTGCTAAGAACAGAAGGTGAATGTGCACAGTGTATTATATCCTAAGGGGGAGGTTATCAACCTCCTGGGTAATGCTGAGGCATTTGAAGATATCCTTAACTGTTACAGCAGTACAGCATGATAATTATAAACATGAATTTTGGGAACCAACAAATCTGGGTTCAAATCCTCGCTTTACCACTTCCTGGATAGATGACCTTGATGAACTAACTTTCTGAGTCTCAGTATCCTCTGTAAAGCAGGGATCATTAGAATTATAACTACCAATTGTGTTTGTCATGAAGCTTTACTGAGATAACAGTGCATGTAAACACTGAGCGCTACGTGTCTGGCATAGAGTAAGCACTTCAGTTCAGTTCAGTTGTTCAGTCATGTCTGACACTTCAGCGTCCCATGGACTGCAGCACACCAGGCTTCCCTGTCCATCGCCTACTCCCGGAGCTTACTCAAACTCATGTCCATGGAGTCAGTGATGCAATCCAACCATCTCATCCTCTGTTGTCCCCTTCTCCTCCCACCTTCAATCTTTCCCAGCATCAGGGTCTTTTACAATGAGTCAGTTCTTCCCATCAGTGGACAAAGTTTCAGCTTCAACATCAGTGCTTCCAGTGAATATTCAGGACTGTTTTCCTTTAGGATGGACTGGTTGGATCTTCTTGGAGTCCAAGGGACTCTTAAGAGTCCTCTCCAACACCACAGTTGAAAAGCATCAATTCTTTGGTGCTCAGCTTTCTTTATAGTCCAAGTCTCACATCCATATATGGCTAATGGAAAAACAATAGCCTTGACTAGACGGATCTTTGTAGGCAAAGTAACATCTTTGCTTTTTAATATGCACTTTAGGTTGGTCACAGCTTTTCTTTCAAGGAGCAAGCATCTTTTAATTTCATGGAGTCAGTCACCATCTGCAGTGAGTTTGGAGCCCAAGAAAATAAAGTCTGCCACTGTTTCCATTGTTTCCCCATCTATTTGCCATGAGGTAATGGGACCAGATGCCATGATCTTAGTTTTCTGAATGTTGAGTTTTAAGCCAACTTTTTCACTCTCCTCTTTCACTTTCATCAAGAGGCTCTTTAATTCTTCACTTTCTGCCATAAGGGTGGTATCATCTGCATATCTGAGGCTATTGATATTTCTCCCAGCAATCTTGATTCCAGTATGTGCTTCATCCGGCCTGGTATTTCTCATGATGCACTCTGAATATAAATTAAATAAGCAGTGTGACAATATATAGCCTTGACTTCTTTCCCAATTTGGAACCAGTCTGTTGTTCCATGTCCAGTTCTAACTGTTGCTCCTTGACCTGCATACAGATTTTTCAGGAGGCAGGTAAGGTGATCTTGTATTCCCATCACTTGAAGAATTTTCCACAGTTTGTTGTGATCTGCACAGTCAAAGACTTTGACGTAGTCAATAAAGCAGAAGTTTTTCTGAAACTCTTTTGCTTTTTGATGATCCAACGGATGTTGGCAATTTGATCTCTGGTTTCTCTGCCTTTTCTAAGTCCAGCTTGAACATCTGGAACTTCATGTTCCACGTACTGTTGAAGCCTGGCTTGGAGAATTCTGAGCATTACTTTACTAGCATGTGAGATGAGTGCAATTATGCAGTAGTTTGAGCATTCTTTGGCATTGCCTTTTTTTGGGATTGGAATGAAAACTGACCTTTTCCAGTCCTGTGGCCACTGCTGAGTTTTCCAAATTTGCTGGCATATTGAGTGCAGCACTTTCACAGCATCATCTTCCAGGATTTGAAACAGCTCAACTGGAATTCCATCACCTCCACTAGCTTTGTTCATAGTGATGCTTCCTAAGGCTCACTTGACTGCATTCCAGGATGTCTGGCTCTAGGTGAATGATCACACCATCATGGTTATCTGGCTCATGAAAATCTTTTTTGTATTTTCTTTCTGTAGGGAGCAGAAAATCTTAATATTTTTTGCTTCTGTTAGGTCCATACCATTTCTGTCCTTTACTGAGCCCATCTTTGCATGAACTGTTCCCTTGGTATCTCTGATTTTCTTGAAGAAATCTCTAGTCGTTCCTATTGTTTTTCTCTGTTTCTTTGCACTGATCACTGAAGAAGGATTTCTTGTCTCTTCTTGCTATTCTCTGGAACTCTGCGTTTAAATGAGTATAAATTTCCTTTTCTCCTTTATCTGTTGTGTCTTTTCTTTTCCCAGCTATTTGTAAAGCCTCCTCAGACAACCACGTTGCCTTTTTGCATTTCATTTTCTTGGGGATGGTCTCCATCACTGCCTCCTGTACAATGTCACGAAACTCTGTAAACAGTTCTTCAGGCACTCTATCAGGTCCAATCCCTTGAATCTATTTGTCACTTTCACTATATAATCATAAGGGATTTGACTTAGGTCATATCTGATTGGCCTAGGTTTTCCCTACTTTCCTCAATTTAAGTCTGAATTTGACAATAAGGAGTTCATGATCTGAGCCACAGTCAGCTCCTGGTCTTGTTTTTGCTAACTGTACAGAGCTTCTCCATCTTTGGCTGCAAAGAATATAATCAATCTGATTTCAGTATTGACCATCTGGTGATGTCCAAGTCTTCTCAAGTGTTGTTGGAAGACGGTGTTTTCTATGAGCAGTGCATTCTCTTGGCAAAACTCTATTAGTCTTTGCCCTGCTTCATTCTGTACTCCAAGGCCAAATTTGCCCATTACTCCATGTGTTTCTTGACTTCCTACTTTTGCATTCCAGTCCCCTATAATGAAAAGGACATCTTTTTTGGGTGTTAGTTCTAGGAGGTATTGTAGGTCTTCATAGAAGAGTTCAACTTCAGCTTCTTCAGCATTACTGGTCAATCCATAGACTTGGATTACTGTGATAATGAATGGTTTGACTTGGAAACACCCAGAGATCATTCTGTCATTTTGAGATTGCATCCAAGTACTGCATTTTGGACCCTTTTGTTGACTATGATGGCTACTCCATTTCTTCTAAGGGATTCTTGCCCACAATAATAGATATAATTTAAATCTGAGTTAAATTCACCCATTCCAGTCCATTTTAGTTCGCCGATTCTTAAAATGTCAACGTTCACTCTTGCCATCTCCTGTTTGACCACTTCCAGTTTGCCTGGATTCATGGACCTAACATTTCAGGTTCCTATGAAATATTGCCCTTACAGAATCAGACCTTGCTTCCATCACCAGTCACATCCACACCTGGATGTTGTTTTTGCTTTGGCTCTGTCTCTTCATTCTTTCTGGAATTATTTATCCACTGAACTCCTGTAGCGTACTTAAATCTGATTGATTGTATTTTTTACAGCCAAAGATGGAGAAGCTCTAAACTGTCAGCAAAAACAAGACCAGGAGCTGACTGTGGCTCAGATTATGAATTCCTTATTGCCAAATTCAGACTTAAATTGAAGAAAATAGGGAAAACCACTAGACCATTCAGGTATGACCTAAATCAAGTCCCTTATGATTATACAGTGGAAGGGAGAAATAGATTTAAGGGACTAGATCTGATAGACAGAGTGTATGATGAATTATGGACGGAGGTTCGTGACATTGCACAACCTCCCCAAGAAAATGAAATGCAAAAAAGCAAAATGGCTGTTTGAGGAGGCCTTACAAATAGAGGTGAAAAGAAGAGAAGTGAAAAGCAAAGGAGAAAAGGAAAGATATACCCATTTGAATGCAGAGTTCCAAAGAATAACAAGGAGAGATAAGAAAGCCCTCCTCAGTGATCAGTGCAAAGAAATAGAGGAAAACAATAGAATGGGAAAGACTAGAGATCTCTTCAAGAAAATTAGAGATACCAAGGGAACATTTCAT
>SJYX01010246.1:165292-182558 GCA_006410675.1 Oreotragus oreotragus
AAAGAGATGGGAATACCAGAGCACCTGACCTACCTCTTGAGAAATCTGTATGCAGGTCAGGAAGCAAAAGTTAGAACTGGACATGGAACAACAGACTGGTTCCAAGAAAAGGAGTACATCAAGGCTGTATATTGGCACGTTGCTTATTTAACTTATATGCAGAGTATATCATGAGAAACACTGGGCTGGAAGAATTAAGATTGCTGGCAGAAATATCAATAACCTCAGATATGTGGATGACACCACCCTTATGGCAGAAAGTGAAGAAGAACTAAAGAGCCTCTTGATGAAAGTGAACGAGGAGAGTGATAAAGTTGGCCTAAAGCTCAAGATTCAGAAAACTAAGATCATGGCATCTGGTCCCATTACTTCATAGCAAATAGATGGGGAAACAATGAAAACAGTGGCAGACTTTATTTTCTTGGGCTCCAAACTCACTGCAGATGGTGACTGCAACCATGAAATTAAAAGATGGTTACTCCTTGGGAGAAAAGTTATGACCGATCTAGACAGCATATTCAAAAGCAGAGATATTACTTTGCCAACAAAGGTCCGTCTAGTCAAGGCTATGGTTTTTCCAGTAGTCATGTATGGATGTGAGAGTTGGAGTGTGAAGAAAGCTGAGCACTGAAGAACTGATGCTTTTGAACTGTGGTGTTGGAGAAGACTCTTGAGATTCCCTTGGACTGCAAGGAGATCCAACTAGGCCATCTTAAAGGAGATTAGTCCTGAGTGTTCATTGGAAGGACTGATGTTGAAGCTGAAACTCCAATAGTTTGGTCACCTGATGCGAGGAGCTGACTCATTTGAAAAGACTCTGATGCTGGGGAAGATTGAAGGTGGGAGGAGAAGGGGATGACAGAGGATGAGATGGTTGGATGGCATCACTGACTCAGTGGACATGAGTTTGGGGAAATTCTGGGAGTTGGTGATGGACAAGGAAGCCTGGAATGCTGTAGTCCACGGGGTCACAAAGAGTTGGACACAACTGAACGACTGAACTGAACTGAACTGAACTGTGAGGTCTCTGGGTCCTGGTGCACACAAGGTTTGTTTGAGCCCTCCGAGTGTCTCTGGTGTGTACAGGGTTTGTTTCTGAATGAGATTTGCCCCTCCTACCATCTTGCTGGGGAGTCTCCTTTGCCTTTGGACATGGCGTACCTTTTTTGGTGGGATCCTACATTCTCCTGTCGATTGTTCAGTGGTAAATTGTAATTTTGGAGTTCTCACAGAAGATGAGCACACAGCCTTCTACTGTGTCATCTTGGAGTCTTCTGACTCCATCTTGGAGTAAGCACTTGGTGAGGACCATGTTTAAGATGATGATGGTGATTGTGATGCTGATGACCATGACCAATGACAAGTTATTCATCTTGGCAGATGCACTGTGGCCTCCAAGTGGTTAATGTTAAGCAATCCTATTCAACAAGTAGCCTGTCTAGTTTCCTGGCAGCTAGATATTAGGGCCGTGAAGAAGACGGTGTTGATGTGTGCTGCGGGGTGGGAGCAGCTGGTCCTGAGTGTCTTCATGTTGTCCATGTAAGTTTGTCTTTGCTATCATTCATGGTGAAGACCTTTGGGGAGCTCCAGCCAGCTAGGGTGATCAAGCCTTGGAGAGCATCCAGAGTGACTTTACAGAAAAGAGTTCAAAGATGCTCTGCAGCTCAGCAGAGTCAGAATTAGTGGTGCTGTAGATGAGGTAGAGACCCCAGTCAGACTCCTACAGTCTCACCAAAGCATGTTTCTTTTATCCAACAGCAGAGTCTCCCAGCCCAGTGGGTTCATTTTGGAAGCGAATCTGTTGCAGGAAGGTGGACCCCTTCCAGGGCCCGAAACTGGGCTCTTGTCTAACACTAGGAAATGAATTGTCTGAGGAGACACATGTGCTGACAAAGCAAGAGATTTTATTGTGAAAGGGCCCCCGGGGGGAGAGCAGGAGGGTAAGGGAACCCAGGAGAACTGCTCTGCCGCATAGCTCACAGTCTCGGGTTTTATGGTGATGGGATTAGTTTCCGGGTGGTCTTTGGCCAATCATTCTAATTCAGAGTCTTTCCTGGTGGCGCACGAATCGCTCAGCCAAGATGGATGCTAGCGAGAGGGATTCTGGGAAGTGGATGGACACGCGGTGTCTCCTTTAGATCTTTTCCGAACTCTTCCAGTTGGTGGTGGCTTATTAGTTCCGTATTCCTTATCAGGATCTCCTGTCATAAAACAACTCATGCAGATGGTTACTATGGTACCTGGCCAGGGTGGGCAGTTTCAATCAGTGTGCTTCCCCTAACAACTTCCCCCTGAGAGACTTCATACTCAAGATACTTCTTGGGAATTGGGGCGGAGGTCTTTTTCTTCTGTAACTTCTTCCTGCTGAAACCAGCTTCCATCCTTGTAGTAACAGCAATTTAGTTGGCCCCTCTCAGAGATGAAATAGACAAGGGCCAAACAGAAGACCTAACAGGATGGTCATCTCTGGTCCCCGGAAACAGAAGGCAACATTTGGGGTGAGGGTTGCAGGGTTTGTGAACCTTTCTGATTGGTTGGTAGTGAGGCAACAGAGCTGTGCTCCAGGAATCTTGTGTTCAGTCTGAAGTTACTATCCTCCACCTGGGTGGGGGCTCAAAGACATTGTTATGCATATTTCTTTGAGTAGGAACCAGGACTCTGTCCGGAGGCTGTACCAACCTTTGATTGTTTCTGTTTTTGTATCCCCTCTCTTCCCTGATTAGCAATTGTTTGAATCCACGCTTTGGAAATCAGGGAAGGTCAAGCAGCCTGAACAAAGCCTATATCCTAAGATAAGAAATGGAGAACACAGAACAGATCTGTACTCCAGAGCCCCACAGAGTCTCGCTCAGTTTTAATTTTAGGGAACTAGGCAACTATGACTGTGATAACTTCCTGTCAAAATGGGGCATAGGACTGCCCCAACTTGGAGCATAGACACTGAATTGGAAGTATTCCTGAGTTCCAAGTTCTAGATCTGAGTCTTGTATGATTAAAATCCTAATCCCTTAGTCTGCCATTTTGATGTAACAGACCCAATTAGAAGTAGCTGGAGGAGTGATAACTGAAATTTAGTAGACAAAACAAATCTCATTTCTTTTTAGAAGAGTAGGCCTGAAACCCAGTCTGGACCTGGCACTTCAGGGAGACTTGTAGCCATGTAGCCAGTTGCCTAGTTTTATAAAAAGTAAGGTTACTAGCTTCCAGCAGACATTGTTTTGAGAATGGTGGCATCCAAGCCTGACACTGACACAGAAAACTCAAGTGTTTAGAAAAACAATGTCTAATCTGAAAGTACACCCATAGCATCATCTAGTTATTTCCCAGGATATCTGAACCGTAGCTACTCTGTTTTGACTTTTAATTGTAAACTTTTCCTTAATAGCCAAAGCAGATTTCACCATTAATGACGTCAGTGTTTCTCTAGGTATGAGAAGATGCAAGAATTGGGACTCATAAAATCTTCTCCTGAAAGATCTAACTCTCTGAAGGCCTGTTCTGCCAGTTTTTCCCAGAGCACAGAGTGCCTCATTCCTGATTTTCACCCTGAACTCCTTTCAAGGATGTTGAAAGTCAGCAGTTGCAGTGGCCATGATTTAATCTTTGTAGATGTAGACGGCAAGTGTCAATCTTCAGTTGGCAGAGCCCCTTTTTGCTCATAAACTTGACCATGATTTTGAGGGGGACATTTCATGACCATTTTATCCCATGGTGCTGAGAATGTCCATTCTCAGGTTTGGCAAAGATTTTGTTGACAGGCCACTCAATGTGCTGTTACTGGACTAGGCCATAAAACAGTATCCAAAATTCTCTGGACCACCTGTCTTACTAGCTTCTTGGTCCAGGAAAATATTCCCTCTTGTTGCTTCTTCCCATATCTAGAGTTACAGTGTTACCAACATTGACCTCATATGGGGCTATCTATTATTCTATTAGAGGCCTCACACACATTTGATGGTATAAGAAACAGTAATTTTGTAAAACAGGTGAAATACAAATAACATAGCCAGCAGTATTAGTAAAGTCACAAGTAAGACTTAAGTTAAGAGCTTCCATTAGATGTAGCCCAGTATATCTCAGGTCACCTGACTTAGTCTGCTCTGTAAAATCTTTATTTTCCAGGGAAATTTTATATTGGCATCATCTATAAGGCACATAGCCCCATTTTCTCGTGTTACTAGATTGATTGTCCTTAGCATGATTTAATTGTTTCCAACACAGGGGAGACTTTAAACCTAAATTACCATAGCCTGGTGTTATCTATGTAAATCCATTCCATAATTCTGGGAGATTTTCCCCTCCTTTGCAGAAACTTTTCTTGTTCTGATTGAGCTTGGGTAATAGAAAAAAGCTCAAATTTATGGCCAGAGTCAGAGCAGGCATTATTAATTGACCTGGTGAGGGGATCCTATCTGGTAATATCACAGTAACCTGAATATGACTATAATTTAAAAAAATTTTTCTTAAGTAAATTTTCTCAGGGCCAACCTGTTAGGGTCTTTTAGTAGAGAAATTTACCAAGGTAACTCAGAACTAGACAAAGGTAATTGGCCTCAAACCCAACAACTGGATTGATTTTTAAAACTAGCATAGGATCAAGCCTATGAGAGAAAAGCATTTGATTTATATGCAAAGGTCTAAGAAGGCAAGAACACATAAATGAGCATACGAATCAGGTCCAGCATCTCGGGGAAGCTGTCTACCTCTGAGGTCGTTGTCTTTTCATCCTGGTGTAGTGTAGTTTCTCCTGATAAAAAAAGTCCTCCCATCCAGGTTGGAGACAGTCCCTTAAATTATGTCTTTTTCGAGTCCTGGTTGCAGGTCATGAGGCATCTGATCTTCATCCAAAGATAGATTACTGAGATAAGCTTCAGAAACAAACTTAGGTTGTTCTTTAAGAATTCAATTAAATTTTACATTAATATCACATAACTGCAAAGAACTGTCTAAGAGATGAGTCTTACTAGATGCAGACCTCCATTAACAAACTGGGATTTAACATTTTTTGAAATATCTTTATCTCCCTAAACTTACCCTTATTTTTATCAAATATAACCAAATTAAGACTAGTTTGTTTGCAAAATAGGTCTGTTCTCACTAATTTTGGTCTGATGATTTATATAACCATAATTGGTTATAGACTTTTTATTTTGCTGAAACATTTATAGAGTCTCAGACTGAACTTATAAAACAGGGCTGGGAAACTCACACCAAAGGCTTATCACAGATTTTGCCTAACAAATCTAGGTGAATTCTTCCCTTTTTAAGGTCTCAAAAATTTCTTGAGACTTTTGAACCCGTGAGATAACCTTCCTAACTCATCTGATAAACTTACTGGAAACCTAAGAACTTCCAATTTTTGGAGGAGTCGGGTAGAAAATATAATTGTTTTGTTTATAACTTTTAATTTTACCAAAGTATTGGTCATAATTAGTCTGAGAGGAAGATTTTCCCTACTCCCTGGAAACATAAGATTCAAACCCGTAATTTTTCAGATAGAAACCATAAAAGTTATAAGCATATTCGCTGGTTCGTTCAGTCCTTTTGTTAACTTTTGTGTAGTATCAGGTTTTCCATTAGAATACCAGTACATATCAGACTGTTAAGAACTCCATATAATTTCTAGGATATCTGTATTAGTAATTTTACCATACATTATAACAGGAGCAGAAATTTACCAAGGTAACTCAGAACTAGACAAAGGTAATTGGCCTCAAACCCAACAATTGGATTGACTCATTTGATAATATTTTCCATGTAATTTAACCAACCAAATAAACACAGTTTAATAACTCTCTCTGGGATGTTCCAGGGGCCCTCTGAAGCACCCCAAAGTTAAGTGAAAGTGAAGTCACGTCCAACTCTTTGCGACCCGTGAACTGTAGCCCACCAAGCTCCTCCGTCCATGGGATTCTCCAGGCAAGAATACTGGAGTGGGTTGTCATTTCCTTCTCCAGGGAATCTTCCTGACCCAGGGATCGAACCTAGGTCTCCCACATTGAAGGCAGACGCTTTAACCTCTGCGCCACCAGGGAAGCCCTTAAATACAAGAATACAGTCTCTCAGAAACCCTCCTATAGAGACACAGAACTTCAGACCCAAGTCAAAGATTTCAAGGGAGGAAAAGAAGCCAGGTTGAAAGAAGAAGGGGAGGAGGCTGGAGAGGGGGGTGAAAGGGGTGATCTTACAGACATCTCCTGCTACCTACAGATACCCAGACATTATGGGATTTTCCCTGGGCCTCCTCCCTGGGCCTCCTCAGAGGAGGAGAAGGGAGGACTGGAACTCGGCCCTACCAGAAATATCAGAACCAGAATTCGAGTTCTCTGCCAGGAGGAGGTGATCAGTCTCCAATCCTCAGCTCAGGCTGAGGCCCTTTGACGAGATTCCTGCGTCCAGGACCGGGGGACTGGAAAAACGGGGAAGGACAGGCAGGGATAAGGAGAGGAAAGAGAGAGAAGGGCAGAGAGGTCAATAAAGTCTCTTGTTCCTTACCGGTCGGGGCACTCTGGCCAGTTGTCCACGTCAGGAGGAGACCAGGGACAAAAGGGTCCCAGTTGCAGCCGCTGGGTCTGGCCCATTGGCAGGCAAGCTGGCCCCTGAGCACCCTGAGTGGTCAGGATGTCAGTCTCAGAGAAGAAGAGTCCCGCCAGAGTCGCCATTTGTTGCAGGAAGGCGGACCCCTTCCAGGGCCTGAAACTGGGCTCTTGTCTAACATTCGGAAATGAATTGTCCGAGGAGACACATGTGCTGACAAAGCAAGAGACTTTATTGGGAAAGGGCACCGGGGGGAGAGCAGGAGGGTAAGGAAACCCAGGAGAACTGCTCTGCCTGTGGCTCACAGTCTCAGGTTTTATGGTGATGGGATTAGTTTCCGGGTGGTCTTTGGCCAATCATTCTAATTCAGAGTCTTTCCTGGTGGTGCACGCATCGCTCAGCCAAGATGGATGCTAGCGAGAGGGATTCTGGGAAGTGGACGGACACGCGGTGTCTCCCTTAGACCTTTTCCGAACTCTTCCGGTTGGTGGTGGCTTATTAGTTCTGTATTCCTTATCAGGAGCTCCTGTCATAAAACAACTCATGCAAATGGTTACTATGGTGCCTGGCCAGGGTGGGTGGTTTCAATCAGTGTGCTTCCCCTAACAAATCCAGTGGGTGGGTCTTGTCTGCCATGCAGTTGCTATTATTGAATAAAATTGCCACAACGAGGGCAAGTCAACTTCTCCTCTTCTTTGGTGCCACTTCATGGCACCAAGGATAGGAGTACCAGGAGGGAGTCCCCACCTGAGGAGTGAGGCAAAACCCAAGCCTGGAGGTCAATCCCTAGCAGATCCCAGGACAGACAAATCACTGGATGTCTGTAAGGGGTTTGTGAATAAGAACTGTCCCTCAGCCTGGACCTCAGTGCCACAAACCCTTTAAAGATGACTACAAAGGGAATTTTTAAAATCTCAAGGTTATTATATAATTTTAAAAGTTTAATATCACGTACAATATTATTAATATTTAAATGCCGATCGTTTTCCTTATAAAGTATCTGGGAGAGAGAGAATGAGAGAGAGAGAGAGAGAAGAAGAGAGAGAAAGAGGCAAAGATAGAGACCAAAGCAAGGAGAGAGAAAGCTTTCAAATATCATTTAACGCCTAAATGTCACAGGCTTAAAAAATGCTCATGAATTCTTTCCCACAGGGGGCTACCCTTTAAACAATGACCTTTCCAAAAACCCAAGCAAACAAACAGCCCTGATTCTGATGACATGTGTTCTTTTTCAGCCTGGACATTCTGCTGTTGACAAGGATGAATTTCATCAACCCAGATGGGCAGTGTTCAGGATGGTAGATCAAGGGATCTAACAGATTCTTGTGAACTACATCTGTCTGGAGTAACTGAGTTCCTGGTTCTTTCAAGATAAGATGATTTAAATAATTGTCTTTCCCTCTGGTTGTAAAAATTCCATCCTGCCCTTCTAGCTATTGTGATTTATCCGAAGACTCTCAGGGGAGGCAGGGTTGGAGCCCAGAGTAAGCCATAGGAAAATGTATTAATTACATTGCAGGTGTTACTTCCCCAAAGATCTCGAAAAATGACTCAAAAGGCAGTGTTTTGCTGTGGAAAATAAGATTAAAAGGCATGGTACTTGACAATCTGAAGGCCTGGCTTGTTTTGGCATCACTAATAAGCTCCCAGAGGGAGCTACAGAGTGGCCAGACAGAGAAGTCTTTCAGGTAATTGCAGATCTTTTGCAAGGCTACTGGAGATAGTAACCTTCTGAGAAAATAAGTAGTAAGAACTCTGCTTAAAATAAGAGCTTTGGACAATTGCAGGGACTTTCCTCATGGTCCAGTGGTTAAGAATCCAACTTGCCACGCAGTGAACTCGAGTTCAATCCCTGATCAGGGAACTAAGACCCTACACTCCGCAGAGCAACTCAGCCGACATGCCCCTGCCCTCCGGAACCAGCACATCACAACGAAAGGTCCCACATGCCGCAACTAACATCCTGCACCACCAAAAATCAAACAAATATATTTTAAAAAATTGCATACTCAGAGACTGATAAATCTCTACAATTAGTATTAAACATGTTTATAGATGGAAGTGACCTTCCCAACTCAGCCTGGTGTAGAATCAGACCAGTGTGTGCCAAGTTCAGCAGATCCTACAAATGTACACACAGAAACTCTTTTCCTAGCTAAGGGGTTCACTAGCTGTTGGTTAGGAGGACTGGAACCTAAGTATCTGAATTTTGCTCTGTATGGTATGATTACAATTCTATTCTCGGTCCGTTGCCAATCCTCAAATACAGCAACCCTTTCAGGTATTAAGAGAAAGGTAAGCTCTGTAAATAATTGTCCCTACTGTCTTCCATTCCTTTCTTCCATCCTCTCTTGAATCCGTTCTAATAACTTTTCAAAGCCCCCGGGGACCAGTGATAAACCCAGTGGCCAAGTCTCACGCTCTCTGAACTTTCAAAAGCATTGACTTGGTAGATCACCCCCTTCCTTCCTGAAATACTTTCCTGGTTTTTCTATTGCACCCCCATGCCACCCGCTCCCCTCATTCCTCCTAATGTCCTTTCCTGGTTTCTTTTAACCTTCTTGACATTTAAACTGTGGAGAATGCCAGGGCTCAGCCAAGAGACCTTGTCTCTTCTTTGCCTACATCCAGTCCTTGGTGATTGAATTTAATGTAATGGTTTTAACAACCATCTGTAGGTTGATGCATAAGAAATCACTACTTGAGGCCTTACCTGGTGGTCCAGTGGTTAAGACTTGGTGCTTCCAATGTAAGGGATGCGGGTTCAATACCTGGTCAGGAAACTAAGATCCCACATGTCATGCAGCCAAGAAGCAGCAAATAAAAGTAACAAAAAACTGCTTAAAAATAGTAACAAATCTACAGTTTAGTAAAACAAATCACCATTTTATAGGTCCAAGTGGTTAAATATTGATACTTTCATATCGTTAAACCCAGTAACTCCCAACATCACCATCCATGACCTCCAGATATCTTTATCTACCTGTGTTCAGTTCAGTTCAGTTCAGTTGCTCAGTCGTGTCCAACTCTTTGTGACCCCATGAATCGCAGCACGCCAGGCCTCCCTGTCCATCACCAACTCCCAGAGTTCACTCAGACTCACGTCCATCAAGTCAGTGATGCCATCCAGGCATCTCATTTTCTGTCGTTCCCTTCTCCTCCTGCCCCCAGTCCCTCCCAGCATCATAGTCTTTTCCAAGGAGTCAACTCTTTGCATGAGGTGGCCAAAGTACTGGAGTTTCAGCTTTAGCATCATTCCTTCCAAAGAAATCCCAGGGTTGATCTTCTTCAGAATGGACTGGTTGGATCTCCTTGCAGTCCAAGGGACTCTCAAGAGTCTTCTCCAGCACCACAGTTCAAAAGCATCAATTCTTCGGTGCTCAGCTTTCTTCACAGTCCACCTCTCACATCCATACATGACCACTGCAAAAACCATAGCCTTGACTAGACGGACCTTTGTTGGCAAAGTAATGTCTCTGCTTTTGAATATGCTGTCTAGGTTGGTCATAACTTTCCTTCCAAGGAGTAAGCATCTTTTAATTTCATGGCTGCAGTCACCATCTGCAGTGATTCTGGAGCCCCCCAAAATAAAGTCTGACACTGTTTCCACTGTTTCCCCATCTATTTCCCATGAAGTGATGGGACCAGATGCCATGATCTTCGTTTTCTGAATCTTGAGCTTTAGGCCAACTTTTTCACTCTCCTCTTTCACTTTCATCAAGAGGCTCTTTAGTTCTTCACTTTCTGCCATAAGGGTGGTGTCATCTGCATATCTGAGGTTATTGATATTTCTGCTTATGCTTCTTCCAGCCCAGCGTTTCTCATGATGTACTCTGCATAGAAGTTAAATAAGCAGGGTGACAATATACAGCCTTGACATACTCCTTTTCCTATTTAGAACCAGTCTGTTCTGGGGCTTGATATTTTCTCTAAATGTCCAAGACAGATTATAAGCATAATACTCTTGCTTATTTCTGTTAATGGCAATTCCATTTTTTTTAGTTCAGCTAAAAATCCTTGAGTCCTTTGTTCCTCTGACAACCAACAACGAATCCACCTGCAAATCCTTTTGATTGAACTTCAAAATATATCCAACGCTGACAACATCTATCATCCCCTCCACAAGTTGGCTCAGGTGTTACAGTCTCTCACCTGGCTCATGCTATGTTTTCTAAGTGATATCCCTGCTCTCTTCTTGCCCCCTAGAGCAGCATGGAAACTCCTTTTAAAACACAATTTAGATCATGTCAATTCTTTGCTCAAAACCTCTAACTTAGAGTCAAAGTTCTTGTGATGGCTTCCCAATCTCAGTAGAGACCTAGCTGCTGTTTTCTCCCTGGACTTAACCCTGAACCTCTCCCTTTCACCCACTCCAGGCACACTGGTTCCTTGTTCTCCTGGACAAGCTTCTGCCTTAGAACCTTTGCACTGGTTAGTTTTTCTGCCTAGAATGCTTCTTCCCTGGATAGCTATATGGTTCACTTTCCTGTTGTTCTGTTTTGGAAAAAAATAGAGATATTTCCACTACCTACTGCTATGTGTCTGTCTGTGCGCCAAGTGCTACGGATACAGTAACAGAAACCCTACACAGTTCTTACCCTTGTGGAGCTTTTGCTTAATGGAGAAGACAGATGCTAACCAACTAATCCCACAAGCATGCATAAGTGGAGTCCAGATGAGATACTCCTGCAATGAGAGCTTCATGGAAGACTTCTCAGAGGAGGTGATATTTGAGCAGGAATGATGGAGAGACATGGTTCTCTTGGTGTGCTGATTGATGCAGATATGGGCATGTGACTCTTGCTGGGCCAATGACTGTTGCCAGGCCTCCATGTGCCAGGGGTTTTCTAACAGGATGTGGGAGAAAGTGATCCCTTTTGTGATAGGCAGCTGAGCCTTTGGCTGTGACTCAGAGCTGCTGGTGGCTGCATCTCTGGTGGGAAGGATGACTCCTTTCCTGCTGATAGAAAGAATCAAGACCACATTTGAAATAACTTAGATGGGCTGGATGGAGAGCTCTGACAGTTGGGGAGGTCACTGGTCCAGTGTCCCAAATACAGTTCTCTCCCTGGGTTATAGGAGCCATTAAGCTAGTGGGGCAGGAGGAGAAGGGGACAACAGAAGATGAGATGCTTGGATGGCATCCCCAACTCGATGGACATGAGTCTGAGCAAACTCTGGGAGTTGGTGATGGACAGAGAGGCCCAGCATGGTGCAGTCCATGGGGTCACAAAGAGTCAGACACGACTGAGCAAACTGAACTGAAGCTGCTGCTGCTGCTGCTGCTGAGTCACTTCAGTCATGTCCGACTGTGCGACCCCATAGACGGCAGCCCACCAGGCTCCCCCATCCCTGGGATTCTCCAGGCAAGAACACTGGAGTGGGCTGCCATTTCCTTCTCCAATGCATGATAGTGAAAAGTCAAAGTGAACTCGCCCAGTTGTGTCCAACTCTTAGTGACCCCATGGACTGCAGCCTACCAGGCTCCTCCGCCCATGGGATTTTCTAGGCAAGAGTACTGGAGTGGGATGCCACTGCCTTCTCCAGAACTGAAGCTAGTGGGGCATTTTTAGCAAGTTCAGTTTAGGGATTTCTGTCCCTTGAGATGTGGGCATCCTGACAAATCCTTTTCTTTCCCTAAGAGGAACAGAGGGGCGAGGTTCTGGGAGGAGGAGCCCAGCTTGACAAGATCCGGGGCCTCCTTCAGGTTCTCTCCTCCTCCTCGGCATCTGAGGTCTCTTCCTCACCAGGGCTGGGCCAGGAGGGAGAAGGGTCTGGTTTCTGGGGGATGTGAGGAAGTCCCTCACAATGAACATGGACAGAGATGAACCAGGCTAGGCCTCAGTTGCTTTTTCAAGAGTTCTCACCTTTTCTAAAAGGGGCAGTTAAGGTCTAGAGAAAAAAACTCTCTGAGCCCAGGATTAAATACTTATCACATCATCTGTGGGTACCAACCTGCAGCGAACAAATGCACCTCCCTGGGCCTATAGCCTGGCCTCAAGCCCACAGTGGGCCCTTCAAACCGCCTTCAACAAACCTTCCATTGACTACACTCTGATGGGAAAAGGTTAAATAACTCCCACATCTGAATTTCACTCTAGATCTCCTCTGGGTCGAGGAGAACCTGATTACAAAAATGTCCCAGGTTTCACTAGACATGGAAAGATATTATAGGAAACCAAGACAATGGAGAAGTCTTTCCAAATAATCTATTTTTAAAAATTAGGGGTGGAACTGAAACATACAGATTAACTTCCTTTTAAAACGGACCTGAATTTCAAAAGTAGAAAGGAGAACTGAGCCAGTCAATTTTAGCAGAAGCTGAAGGATCTGAAAACAACACGAATACTCTGGACGCCATCTACAGCAGGAAATGGAGAGAAGTCTAAAAGCCAACAATTAATACTAGAGAAGTCACTTTTTAAAAGTATGCAAGTATTTGAAACATGAATATTTTGTCTTGTATTAAAAAAAATACTTATCACAAAACGCTTCCTTTTTCTTTCTTATCTCTTACTGTAGACCCTTCCTGTTATAAAATGTGAGAAGCTCTTAGGGTAAAAGCCAAGGCTTTCTTTGCCTCCTCAAGTCATCAGTTCCTCTCCTTAGAGACAGTTTCTCAGGAATCCTTGCAGAGGGATTTTATACAGACAAGTGACTACATCAATCTGAGCGCCTCTGGTTCCACACAGCTTCCTGCTATGCACACTCTTCTATCTCTAACTCTTAGTACTTACTGTATTTTGGATATTGTTTCATATAAGCATGCAGTAAAGCTGCCTCGTTCTTCTCATAAGTCCCAGAACATTCCACTGGGTAGAGGTAGATGTGCCTAACCAGCTTCCCAATTAATGGATTGTTTCCATTACCAATCTCTCCTGAGTGTTCAAAAGGTGATACACATATCTTTCAGTCTGTGCACCAGGCTCTCTGTAGAGTAAATGGAGGATGCTTGCCCTTTAATTTTCATTTTGTCCTTTTCTGGACCTGCAATACACTCTCTTAGTCCAGAGAGAAGGTGTAATTAGAAGCAGATCATAGAACAAGTGATGGGCAAAGTCAGAATTGGAGCTTCCTGGGTGGCACTAGTGGTAAAGAACCTGCCTGCCAGTTCAGAAGATCCAAGAGATGGGGGTTGGATCCCTGGGTCAGGAAGATCCCCTGGAGAAGGGAATGGCAACCCACTCCAGTATTCTTGCCTGGAGAATTCCACAGAAGGAGGAACCTGGTGGGCTCCAGTCTGTGGGTTTGCAAAGATCAGACATGACTGACGTGACTTAGCATGCAGCAAGCACACAAAGTCAGAATTAGAACTCAGACGCTGGATCTCCTCATCCACCCAGCATGGCCCTGCCCACCTCCACGTGCCCACCCCCATCACCAGCTCTCCAGAGAAGCAGGTAACAGTTGCTGAGCTGGGAAAGGTGTGGGAGTGGGGCTGAGGTGGAGGGTGATTACTCTTCAAGCTATTGATAAGACAGGGCACCAAGGGAGGGCTTTATCTAGGGTGTTTAGGACCTGGGGAAGGAAAGACTGAAGCTGCGGGGCCCAGAAAATGAACTAGAAGTGAGAACCAAAGGCAACCATCCACCTTTCTCTTTCTATTATAGCAGAGCTTTTAACTGGGTTTATAGACATGGGAGGAAGGGGAGGGCGGGATGAATTGAGAGGTTTGTTTTTGTTCAATGACTGAGTCTTGTCCAGCTCCTTGCAACCCCATGAACTGCAGCAAACCAGGCTCCTGTGTCCTCCACTAGCTCCCGGTGTTTGCTCAAAGTCATGTCCATCGAGTCGGTGATGCTCTTTAGCCATCTCATCCTCTGCCACCCACTTCTCCTTTTGCCTTCAATCTTTCCCAGCACGTGTAAAATAGATAGTTAATGGGAAGCTGCTTTGTAGCACAGGGATCTCAGCTTGGTGCTCTGTGATGAGCCCACCTAGAGGGGTGGGAGGTGGGGGGGGAATCTAAGAGGGAGGAGACACATCTAAACATATAGCTGACCCACTTCGTGTTCAGCAGAAACTACACAAGACTGTAAATCAAATATGTTCCCACTTAAAAAAGACAACAACTCATGTGCAAACGCTGGGGACATTTTAGGTTTCCTTGTGCCGCTGAATTGAAACTTACCTGATGCCGAAGGCGGGCATGGTTGAGTGTGTGGAGTCTTGACGATTCTGACAATGGATTTGTCCTGGGCTACCTGGGCTCCGTTTGCTAGATCACCTTTCAGCCTTGGTCAGAGTGTAAATGGAGCCATGAGAGTGCTGTAGGTGGGCCCAAGGAATCAGGACCCCCGGGTCCTCAGCTGGCTCTGCTGTTGCCAATACGTTACATGGATTTATGCAAAATATTCCCTTTCCCCGGGGCCTCAGTTTCCTTATATCCACAAATTGAGAAGTTTGAATCAGAAAATTTCTAAAAGTCCCTTCCAGCTGTGATGCTCACAGCTCGGGCCCAGATGTTTGATGGGATCTCCCTCTCTTCCCAGCTCTTTCCTCTGAACTCCCCACGGCATTTCAGTGGTCTCACCCCTAAACCACGGTCAGATTTCACCTTTTATTTCTCTTCCCCTTGAAGTCCTCTGAGGTCAGAGTCTTGGGCCTTTTCCTGTCATGCCCTTGTCTAGCTTCTAGAATAGCACCTTGGGTATGATGTGTGCTCATACACCTTCTCAAGTAGATGATTCGTGGATACAGACATGTTCTGGTTCAAGATAGAATGGAGGCCAAAGTGCAGACAAAGGTCTGACCATGAAGGAAACACTCCGTGGGGCTCTCATGTGGTCAGTCTGACAGGACTGCCTCCAATAACACATGGGTTCATGGGGGTCCTTGTGTAAAGGAAAGTGTTTGGGGAGATTTAGGAGTTGCAGCTATGGCCAGTGCACTAAGCGTAGGCGGCTGTGGCAGGCACACTAAGCACATCCAAGAGGAGCTACCCCACGTCTGAGGTCGGGGCAACAGCCTAGAGTGCCAGGCTGCAATGGCGCAGGAACGGCCGAGAGGAGCTACCCTGTGTCCGAGGTCAGGGGCGGTGGCCAGGAGGTGCTACCCTGCGTCTGAGGCCAGGGACAGTGGCTGGGAGGAGCAACCCCATGCCCGAGGCCAGGGGCAGTGGCCGGGAGGAGTAACCCCACGTCCAAGGAGCGGTGACTGCATGGGCGCAGGAGGGCTTAGAGGAATTATCCCACAATGAAGGTCAGGAAGGGCAGTGGTGAGGAGATACCCCTCATCCAAGGTAAGGAGCAGCGGCTGCACTTTGCTGGAACAGCCGTGAAGAGATACCCTACGCCAAGGTAAGAGAAACCCAAGTAAGATGGTAGATGTTGCAAGAGTGCATCAGAGGGCAGACACACTGAAACCATACTCACAGAAAACTAGTCAATCTAATCACACTAGGACCACAGCCTTGTTTAACTCAATGAGACTAAGCCATGCCCATGGGGCAACCCAAGATGGGTGGGTCATGGTGGAGAGGTCTGACAGAATGTGGTCCACTGGAGAAGGGAATGGCAAGCCACTTCAGTATTCTTGCCTTGAGAACACCATGAACAGTATGAAAAGGCAAAATGATAGGACACCAAAAGAGGAACTCCCCAAGCCAGTAGGTGCCCAATATGCTGCTGGAGATCAGTGGAGAAATAACTCTAGCAAGAATGAAGGGATGGAACCAAAGCACAAACAACACGCAGCTGTGGATGTGACTGGTGATAGAAGCAAAGTCCCATGCTGTAAAGAGCAATATTGCATAGGAACCTGGAATGTCAGGTCCATGAATCAAGGCAAATTGGAAGTGGTCAAACAAGAGATGGCAAGAATGAACATCGACATTCTAGGAATCAGCAAATTAAAATGGACTGGAATGGGTGAATTTAACTCAGATGACCATTATATCTACTACTGCGGGCAGGAATCCCTCAGAAGAAATGAAGTAGCCATCATGGTCAACAAAAGAGTCTGAAATGCAGTACTTGGATGCGATCTCAAAAACGACAGAATGCTCTCTGTTCATCTCCAAGGCAAACCATTCAATATCACAGTTATCCAAGTCTATGCCCCAACCAGTAATGCTGAAGAAGCTGAAGTTGAACGGTTCTATGAAGACCTACAAGACCTTTCAGAACTAACATCCAAAAAAAGATGTCCTTTTCATTATAGGGGACTGGAATGCAAAAGTAGGAAGTCAAGAAACACCTGGAATAACAGGCAAATTTGGTGTTGGAATGCAGAATGAAGCAGGGCAAAGACTAATAGAGTTTTGCCAAGAAAATGCACTGGTCATAGCAAACACCCTCTTCCAACAACACAAGAGAAGACTCTACACATGGACATCACCAGATGGTCAACACCGAAATCAGATTGATTATATTCTTTGCAGCCAAAGATGGAGAAGCTCTATACAGTCAACAAAAACAAGACCAGGAGCTGACTGTGGCTCAGATCATGAACTCCTTATTACCAAATTCAGACTTAAATTGAAGAAAGTAGGGAAAACTGCTAGACCATTCACGTATAACCTAAATCAAATCCCTTATGATTATACAGTGGAACTGAGAAATAGACTTAAGGGCCTAGATCTGATAGATAGAGTGCCTGATGAACTATGGAATGAGGTTCGTGACACTGTACAGGAGACAGGGATCAAGACCATCCCCATGGAAAAGAAATGCAAAAAAGCAAAATGGCTGTCTGGGGAGGCCTTACAAATAGCTGTGAAAAGAAGAGA